>VTPC01001554.1:0-26328 GCA_011009095.1 Ignelater luminosus
AAAAAAAAAACAAAAATTAACAGATTACGTAAGATACTATGGTCCGTATTAAGAGAAACGCGCTGTATATTTCAATTTGAAAATAACAAAATAAAACCACTATACAATTAAAAGATCAAGATAAAATTTGCCCATAAACAATTTTAACTGAATTGGTATACTTTATTACAGTAGCACAGCACAATATATGAAAACGTGGAGAGTAGAATTCACTGGCTATGGCAGTCACTGATGACGATGAGAGACAACAGTTATACATGGGCCTGCGTAGATATCCTACTCTCTAGAAAGCATTTTGATTCATGATTCTATACCAACTAATTCTGGAACAGTATGTTACTTAAAATCAACGATACTGGTAATACTTTTGCAAGTATTCCATATGTGTTCTTTTGCTAGATTATGATAAACTATTAGCAAATGTTATTTATTACAAAATGGTGTGTAAGGCAAACTAGATTTTAGACTATTGGCAGTTTGATTCTTGTTTATTGTTGTATTGTTTTTATTTTTTGTGGGTCAGTGATATGTGGGGCTTCGTTACGCCACTGATCTCAAGTATCATTATTTTAAGGCCCTAAGAAGCCAGGAAAGTAAGCTTTAAACGACTTTTAATACTGAAAGATACTCTTTGAGTAGTAATTTTTGATTAAACCGTTTACCATCCTTTATATAACGATTCAAATCTGATCTCTGTACCTTTTACGGTTCTGAAGAAATTAACATTTAAAGATAGAATTTCTTGAATAACATGGAATATTTCGATCTTTCGTAAATGGCTGCAAACTCTCTTCTTGCAAAACTGAAAAGCGCTTTAGTTTCTTGAACTAAGAAAACGTTTTTGCCAGTTTGAAGAAAATCACAAATGGTTGGGTTCAATGTTTTGGCGTGAAATGGCTCATATATCACAGATTCGACTTTCTAAAAAGTTAATTGCTTTCAAAATACTAAGTAAGACTAACACCATCTGCTACAAGTTGCAAATGCAATTGGAAAACTTAGCAACACGAAAACAAAAAGAAACGGGTTTCTAACATTACTATAGAAATGAGCATTTGTCAGAATTAGTTAATGAAGAAAAAGAATGTTACTTATACATTGTTTTGTTTTTATATTCTTGTTTATCTAAACTGAAGCCTCTAATCTGTCTCACTTATTTAACAGATTAAATCCAATGAAGAATTACTAGTTTTGCTGTAATTTGGTGTATTTGAAAACAGAGAATCACACTATACACTGCAGAGATTTTCTAAGTGAAATGAGGATTTGTGGGATTTTATACATAATATACCTTGACCAGTCTGTATTGTACACATGAATATAGCAACATATTTGAAATTACGTCATTGTACACATCAATAGCGACGCATTTGGAACGGTTTTTTGTCGACCGAAATTCAGTAAGCTGACATCAACATAACGTGGTAAAGGCTTAAAGTAGTGATAAAAGTCACGTCATATACAGTGTGTCCAAGATAAGGATGCACAGCATGGGAATCTTGGAAACGGTAAGAGATACAGGATCGGTTAAATAGGATGAAAGTTGACTATTTATAGGACCTTTTTGTTGGCGTTTGCAAAATCTAGATATCTTGGATAGTTTCAGAGGTATTTAAAAAAAAGTAGATTTTTCGATTTTCGTTATTATTTTTTCTTTTATTTATTTCAAGAGATATCGGAAAATTAAAACTACCTTGCCATTGCCACTTTTTGTTCTCTATTAAAATACGCTAACAAAATCCTTGTACAAGTTTTCGGTTTCGAGTAACCATCATCAACCTCATTTTTTAAATAGACGGAAAACAATTGAAAATTGTTTTGGATAGCTCTTGTTGTCACGATTGCACTGAATCAAAATAGTGGGAAAACAGAACTGGCAATTTTGAACATGGATATTTAGGTATAACATGTAATTTTAACAAACCGTCGTGCTCTTTTCTAAATAGCAAAATCTGATGTGACAAGCAAGTTAATTAATATACTTCTAGCGAGATTTGTCTTTGTTGATGAGAATAACAATTTTGATCTCGAAAACTGAAGTAGGAGTAGTATGATATCGATAAGCATTTAGGAGATTATTTATCTTTCTATGTATTCACATTATCATCATGTGTAAAAAGATTCTGAGAAAATCAGATATTTCGGAGCTGAAATTTTTTTGGTCCTTACTAACAATGCAACATTGAGATAACGTAAAACGCATTTGGAATATTTTAAATTTTAAAATTTCTGAAACTAACTAACTGTAACTAAGTTACTGTAACTACTTTCTCTTTTTTTTTTTGTTTTTTAGTGACTATAGTTTCTTTTAAGTTACTCAAGTGTAGTAACTTGTAATAAATAACTTAGTTACTCATATGGTAACTAAGTTCCTTTAATGTCAATTAAGTTATTTTTTAATTTTTAATAAAATCTAATCATTTGCTATCTTACTAGAAGATTATATACAGGATAAACGCATAAACGCCACGGTACGTTATTCCTCATTGAAAAGTAGGTCAAAAAGTCCGACAACGTTTTGGTTTCTACAGCTCTGTTGTAAATAATGTACTGTTCACTTTTAAACCAAAATATTGGAAATACCAAGTGCGTATGAATTAAATCTTTCAAAGAAGCAATTATTTTCTTATGCATATATTACTGCAGATTGCATAACAACTTGAAATCGGAAAATATAAATGAAACTAATAACTACCTACTATCTTAGAAAAACCCACATCAATGTTAAAAACATCCGTAATATGGATGCAAAACATTATTGAAAAACATCTTGATGCTTACTTGAATCAATACGAATATACTACAGTAAGTTATTTGATGATTTTTACGAAAAATTACTTACGCTAGGTAATAAATTTAATGTGATCGATTCTAACACATTAAAAATTCAATATTTTTAATTCTGTTAAAGTTTTATAATGAATTTATTATAATTTATAATTGGTCCTGCTAATTTGAAATTGTGTCACTACAAGCTAATAGACGATATCAATAATAATTACACAAATTCAAAGATTGCTTGATTTCTTGCTTATTACACCAGTAATTACAATTCTATGAAACTATTCTTGCAGACTTCCTCTTTGAAATTCTCGACCTAACCGTGTAAATAGATAAGAGGAGTTTTCAAACTATTTCTCTTAACAGGGCGATCAAGAAATACACAACCAAAATTCTTCTCGGCCTTAAATGGAACACATTTTTTATATTATTACGATTTAAGAAAGCACAAGATCGGTTATGATTTCTCAGTAAATTAAAATTATAACTCTTTAAGAAGAGAGTACTAAATATTAATAAATTGTTTTAAGTTATTCACATCATTAAAAAGATGAAGTCATTAAACTTAGATTGGATAATTATTTATAATACAATTTTATTCTCAAATCTTTTACATTAAATATCGAACTGATATAAATCTGTTTTGAAGTAATAATATTTCTTACCTGGTGAACACAGGATTAAACAATTTTATAAAAATTCACAAACTAATTGTTGATGTTTTATTTCGAAAGACTAACAAAATAATAGAAATTCCTTGCTGTATATCCTTTTGCCGATTAGCAAACCGGTCTTAATACTTGCTGAAAGGGATTCCCACTAAAGGCCGGTCCAGGCGCAACGTTTTGTCCAACGTTTTACCTGTTCAGTCAAGACGTATCAGGTAGCAAAACGAAGGTTTTACTTGAACCGAACAAAGACGGAGCTCTCGCCGAAAGACGTATGAGACGAGCATAGTTTTTCAAGAAAACGACAGATTTGTATTGTATTTATTTGTCGAAGGTGTCTGATTTGCGTCAACGGTCGCGTGAAGTTCTAGGTGAGTTACCTGTTTGTAGAAAGTTAAATCTAAAGATTACAGTGACCTCGATAAAAAAGGCAAGCTTATTCTCGAAGTAAATTCACATGAGAATATCTGTTTCTTTTAAGCAACCACTCTGCACCACCGTTTGCTTATAGCATAATGAGCATTTTCTGGCTTTTTTTCACAAGATACACTGAAAAAATGGCTAACAGTAATATTTCTTCCATCGCTAAATCTACAAAATTGAGCAAAAACCTCATACAAAACGTAATCAAAACGTAGACACCCGAATTTCCAACGTCTTGACTGAACAGGAAAAGCGTTGGATAAAACATTGCGTCTGGACCGGCCTTAACAAGATATATTTATCATATAATTTTAATCCTAACCTTCAAATTATAAATTCTACATGGTGAGTCATTGATATATTAACAACTATATTATTTCAGTCACGATCACGTTAAAAATTTAATTTGTTTATAAAGGTGGTTAGTCGCCTTGTTTGTTAACTGTAATGTATTATATTCAAATTCGAACTTTAACTTTTAAATCCCCGCAATTATAAGAAATGTAAGGTCAATAAAACTCATAGTCAAACAATTACGTAGCATATTTCTATTTCTTTTCTTTCTAACAGAATTCCTTTTTATAGGGATTCTTTGCAGATCATTATCAAATTTCTTTTTTTCTTTCAAAAACGCTTTTGGAGCACTTCAGTCTGTTTAGATAAATAGATCTTAGATAAATATGCAAATTAAATTTAATTCCACTACTAACAACGTCTTTAATTCTAAATTTCAGCTTCTTCCACTGCATATGCACATTCACTTTCTTTTCCAAATCATCATCCTGTACTTCAAATAATTCCTCACTTGTAAAAGTAGGCCTTGATGGGATATAAAATTGCTAGGGTTTTAAACAAAACAGCAACACAAAGTAACCTTCAAAGCCAACATCAACAATTTAAGAATTCTATCAAATGCTAAGGACACAACGATATCATGAAACCAATTTACAAATTAAACTTTTCATTTTGTAACTATTTGTAGGCAAATTAGACAAACACTTGGAAATGTTGATGTTAGATATAAAGAACTCGAAAGATGTTACAAATACAAACACTCATGATCAAAATTTAGCCACATTACATTTTTACATTTTTGTAATGTATAGAAATTTGATAAAAACTTGTAAATGGGGCATAAAAAATGTATTATTTAATAATCTTCCGGTGGTATTTTATGCAACTGATTGTACAGAAACTGCATGCAGATTTTATTATTTTTAATATTAATGCGTAGTAAATGTTTCTATACAGTATCAAAGGCAGTGAACTTTCAAATGAAGTCTAGACACCCTGTAGTGCTCAAGAAACCGCTGCATCAATACTTCCGTTCATTTCACGGACATCTATGTCTTTATTTCCACTTTTATACAAGTCAGGCAGTGTACTACATGTAGATTGGTTATTATAATATAAAAAAACAAAAAATACACCAAAAAAACTTTATTTAACAATATACAAATAGATACAATAAGCTTCAAATGTTAATCTTTACATATATCTGTTTTAACTAAATATCTTGATTTATATCAATATTTCTGCAATTCCATCAAATATTTTTGCGTTATAGCACCATATACACTTTTATCAAATCCTATTCTCTTTTAATTTTAACGTGATAAGGTTTGCTGTCTCCACGTGAGCATTTTTTATTGCTGATTGTAGAGCATCGTTACCATTCTTATCTTTGGCGTTAATATTTGCGCCTTTCTCTAGAAGTTTCTCTACTACTCTGGTATGACCATTCATTGCAGCTACTATTAAGGGTGTTCGTCCCAAATTATTCTTGCCTTCTAGGTTTGGAGATTTTAATAAGATTTTATCTACAATATCCTCATTACCGTTCGCAGATGCTAACAATAAAGCGTCATTTCCTTCTTTATCTGTTGCTGAGACGTTTGCCCCCTTAGACAGCATTAAGTCGACAAAGGACGAGTGCCCTTCTCTTATGCTAAGTAACAACGGGGTATCTTCTTGCTTATTTCTGACTTCTAAGTTCGAATCTTTAGATAACAAAGCGTCTACAACGTTAGTTTGACCTTTTAATGCTGCCTGTAGTAACGGATTGTTACCTTCTATGTCTCTGGCCTGAATGTTAGCATGTTTTGATAATAATACATTCACCACATCTAACTGTCCACTTCTTGCGGCAAGCAACAAAGGAGTTAGTTCGGTAATAGTGAGAGCTTCTATATCTGCACCTTTTGACAGCAGCAGACTTACCATTTCTTTACTACCTTTAAACGCCGCCCAGTGTAACGGATTGTTATACTCTACATCCTTCGCATTAACGTTTGCTCCTTTAGATAACAGCAATCGTGCTATTTCTGTATTACCATTACTTGCCGCCACGATTAATGGTGTTTTTCCATTCGCCTCGCTTACTTCTAAGTCTGTATCATTAAATATCAATAATTCGACCATCTCTATATCGCTTCCATTAACAGCGTACAACAATGCATTGTTTCCCTTAAACGATTTAGCTTCGGCATTTGCACCTTTTGATAGTAAATATTTTACTGCGTCCTTTCTTTTTTGATCTATCGCCAACATTAATGGCGTTTCACCATTGAAGTTCCTACTTTCTATATCTAAACCATGCTTTAATAATAATTGCACGACATTTACATTGCCATAGTAAGCAGCTAAAAGTAACGCGTTGTGTTTCTCATAATCCACTGCTTGAATATCAGCACCTTTGGCTAAAAGTAATTCTACGGCAGACTGTGACCCACTTTCTGTAGCAGCTAATAGTGCAGTTCTACCCGCAGCGCTTCGTGCTTCTAAATGCGCACCTTTGGATAAAAGCAAATCGATTACATCTGTATTGCCTTTATGTGTCGCCCATATCAAAGGAGTATTACCATTCACATCGTTTGCGTTGGGATTTGCTCCTTTAGAAAGTAGATATTCTACGGCACCTAAACTGTTATTGAGTGCGGCTAGGATTAAAGGTGTCCTTCCCTTACTAGTTCGACTTTCTATATCCAAACCTCGGCTCAAGAGAATTTCTATGGCTTTGACGTTGTCGATAAAAGCACTTGCATGCAATAGAGTATATGCAGAAATATCCCTTGTTTTGATATCGGCTCCTCGTTCTAGAAGCAAGTTTATTGCGGGTAACTCACCATATTCAGCAGCAAGAAATAACGCTGTTCTTTCTATATCATTCTTTGCTTCTAAAGGCACCCCACCGGACAGAAGCAAATTAATAATTTTTACGTCACCCATGTCTATCGCCCAGTGCAATGCCGTGTCCTTTGTATAATCGGCTGCTTTGACATTAACTCCTTTTGATAATAGTAACTTAGTCATATTAACATTTTTATTGATTGCAGCAATTATTAGGGGCGTTTTTCCTGTTCTGTCTTTTTCTTCCAAGTCTGAACAACAAGATAGTATCTCAGTGATTTCGTAGAAGTTTTTGCGTACTGCCCAGAGCAAAGCGGTATTACCTTGTTTATCTTTTATTTGTGTGTTTGCACCTTTGGAAACTAAATACTTGGTAGCGTATACATGCCCGTTAAATACTGCATGGATCAACGGAGTTTTCCCAGATACATCAATGCTGTTTATGTCGAAACCTTTATTCAAAAAGAATTCAATAGTTTCCACATCGCCGCTAAACGCAGCCCAAAGCAATGCATTATCTTCTTTTAAATCTTTTACCGTGATATCTGCCCCTTTACTTAATAACAAAACTGTAGCAGCCTTTTGGTTATTGTGAACAGCTACTAATAAAGGAGTTTTCCCTACACCATTTCTTGCTTCTATATTTGCGCCTTTAGATAGTAACAACTTAATAGCATCTACCTGACCGGTCCAAGCTGCTAAATGCAATGCGGTGTTCATTTGTAGGTCTTTCGCCTCGATTTCTGCGCCTTTAGAAAGTAAATATTTAACTGCGTCTATATGCCCCTGATATGCTGCTTTCATTAATGAAGTCCTTTCCAATACATCTCGATCTTCTATATTCAAACCTTTATTTAGAAAAGTGTCTATAAGATTTACATCTCCGATCCATGCAGCTAATAGCAAGGCATTATGTTCTTCGTAGTCCCTCGCTTTAAGTTCGGCTCCTTTAGCTAAAAGCAATTCTACTAGCTGCTTTTGCTTATGTCGAGCGGCAATTAACAATGCAGTTAGTCCTTTTAAGTTCTTAGCCTCTAAATTAATCCCTTTAGATATTAATAGTTCTGCAATGTCAATATGACCTTTAAATACGGCCATTTGTAGTGGAGTAACCAAATAGTTATCTACTGCCTCTATACTAGCGTTTTTCGATAAAAATAATTCAACTAATTTCTTGTTTCCATTGATTACAGCGATTAATAGCGGAGAATTTCCTTCGTTATCTTTTATTTCTAGATTTGAATCGTAAGATAATAATATTTCCGCAATGTCGGAGAAGTTTTTGGATACAGCCAACAATAAAGCATTTCTTCCATACGCATCTCTGAACTGCGTGTTGGCACCTCTTGAAAGTAAATATTTTACAGCATTTGTATTTCCTTTGGAAGCGGCAACGTCTAACGGACTTCCATCTTCAACTACGCTGTTGATATCTAAACCTTTATTTAACAACATTTCTATAACTTTTACGTTGCCATTAGATGCAGCCCATATTAGCGCATTGTTTCCGTCATTATCTTTCGCCTCGATATTAGCACCATTTTTTAAAAGAAAATCTACTGCAGCTTCTTTGCCAGTGTAAATAGCAACTAATAAAGGAGTCTTGCCACTAAATGTTTTCACTTCTAAATCGACACCTTTAGATATAAGTGATTTCAAAATATCTACGTTCCCCACTTCTGTTGCCCAAAGCAATGCGTTATACTCATATTTATCGGTAACATTAACGTCAGCTCCTTTAGATAGTAAAAGGTTTACGATTTCAGAATTATTTTTCTGAACTGCATATAGTAAGGCAGAAGTTAAGTCGTTATCCTGCTCGTCTACGTTTATTTCCTTCGGCAGTAGTAATTTTACTATTTCTTTGTAGTCTTTCTCAGTAGCCCATAACAAAGCATTTTTACCAGAAATATCTTTTATTGTGGTATTTGCGTTTTTTTCAAGTAGATACTCTACAACGTCTTTGTTTCCTTTATAGACTGCATTGATCAAACCAGTTTTTCCATTTATATCTCTACTGTTTATATTTAGACCCTTACTTAAAAGTACTTTTGTTATGTTCAAGTTACCACCCAAACAAGCTAATAATAATGCATTTTGACCTTCGTAATCTTTCTCATGAATATTTGCTCCTTTATCTAAGAGTAAGCTTAGAGCATCTTCTTGACCATTATATGCAGCAACCAATAATGGAGTCCTACCTGTTGATGATTTTGCTTCTAAATCTGCGCCTTTGGATAATAATAATTCGATAGTGGCCTTGTGACCTTGCCATGTAGCACCGTGCAAAGCAGTTTGCAAATATTTATCCTTCGCCTCGATATTGGCTCCATTTTCCAGCAACAGATTTACAATTTCGTTATACCCTTTTGTTGCCGCAATGTTCAAAGGCGTCCTTCCATCTTTATCACTTACATCTACATTTTTTGTTTTTGTCAAAAGAAGTTTAACTGCTTCCGAATGACCATTTAACACGGCCCAAAGTAAAGCGTTGTTTCCTGTATTATCTATTACCTCCAAATTAGCTCCTGCTGAAAGGAGTGATTTTATTAAAGCTGTCCGTCCTTCTGATGCAGCTTTGATTAATTTTGTTTTTCCTTCGGCATCTACCTCTTCCAAATTCTTTTCATCGACGTTTTCGTCGTTGCTTCTTTTCCATCTTTTCTCTTCGATCAAAAACGACTTCCGATTCAAAATATTCTTGATATCTTTCTCGCTTCTGATTGTTAGAATTGTTGATGATTCGCAGTAGCTAAAGCAAATTTGGTACCATATGAGATGTAAAAGAGTGAATGCCATCGAAGTTCTTATTATCATGATGAGAGGATTCTGGAATATAAAATGCTTTTCTTATTTGTTGAAAAAACAGTATACAATGTAAAATTGATTGTAAATATGAGAAAAATATAAAATTTTTGAAACTTATCAGCTAGACTGTAAACATTAAGTTTACACAGGAGACATCTAAATAAAGATGAAGTCGGCGTATTGAGAGCTGACTGATAATCTACTTCACGACCCTGGTGTTAGATGCTATACAGGGTGTGTTTTTCAGATCGTCATCCGCTGAACCGCAGAAGCTACGTCGGGAAATAGGTCGATTTTTCTAATAAACATTGTCTAAAGATGCAACGTTTCAAAGATACTGGGTGTCACAATTGTATGGCTTTGAAAATTGTTTAATTCAGATTAATTTTGACTTATATTCACATGTACATAAAGACAAAACGCATTCAGTATCCTTTGTTTAAAATGTTCGCGACACCAAAACGTCAGATGGGCAATTAAAAAGAATCGAAGGGAAGCATGAGATTAGAAATCGGTAAATCTGTTTGAATCCGCGATTGAATCTAAAGGATATTGTACAGAGGAATATTTCTGTGTACCGCCAACTTTATTAATTCTCAATAAATGTAAAGAATCAATTCGGAAAAATCGAACTATCACTAAGCTTTTTGCTGCGACTGTACTCTGTACATAAAATTCAAAAACATTGACTGCCCTTTATTGCCCAACAGATACATAAATCTATTTATAGGATAAGACGAAAACCGACAAGAAAAGCAAAAAAAGCACTAAATATAATCAATTATTACGCAAACAATATAAAATAGTACTGAATATGTATAGAGACAATTGAAATGCGAAGAAATTATTTAATTAGTAATACATCAGTGTGTTCCTCTAATAAGAGACAATAATATTGATATTTCTATCTGGAAAAATACTGGTCTTCTTGAACAAATAGTATTTGAAGAACTTTGTGTGTGTTCGATAGGAAATTGTTCTGATCAATAAAAAGGATACCAGATAATGCATGCGTATTCCAAGCTACTTTGAAACACCACCATCCTACTATGGCATTAGCTAGAGTATTGTCAATGGACAACTTCTCTATTCCGCTCACTTACTATACCACATTTACTTATGACTCCATGTAATAATAGAGAATTGACTGTAAACATGCAGTGTCAATAAAGGAGAAAAAAACAAAATTTAATTTTTAAAGCTGTCAAACCAAAATTCCAAAAACCGTATCAAGTCTCCAAGACGTTAATATTTAATTGTTATTTAGTTATTACCTAATACTAAGCTAATCAGATATTTAACAAAAATTAAGATTTACAAAGATGTAGTTTCTGTAATAAAATGGGATATTAAACCGTCAAATCGTCGGTCGACATTGACTTTGTTTGCGTATACAGTGTGTCCCAATTTCGATGCTCACTGTTGGAATTTCGAAAATTGTAAGAGATATGAAGTCGGTTAAATTAGAAAAGTTTTGGCTATTTTGGAGATCAGTTTACTTATGCTTTTGTTTTTTCAAAAAAATTCACGGCTTACTAGATATTTGCTAAAAGCGAAATTATCTTATTTTTTTTTAAATAAAAAGCATTTCTCACTTAGTGTGCCATTGCTTTAAACATATGAAAATCATTGGTTTTTGTTAGACAAATTACATTTGTTATGTAACAATTGCTAAAACAAAACAAAAGACGGTTTTAAGATAATTCACTGAGCATTCACAGATAGCATCAACTAAGCATCTAATGCCCTATAAACACGTATTTATTTTGTTTTAGCAATTTTTGCATAACAAATGAATTTCTTTGATAAAACTCCACGACTTTGTGTGTTTGATGTCATGGCACACTATGATGAAAAATGATTTTCACTTCATAACTCGGTAAAACAAAAGAATAGCTATGTCAAACCATGTATCACTGAAAAGCATTTAAGGCGTGCAGTTCAGTAATATGAAAATCAAGTAGGCGTTCCATTAGAAAAAATTTGGATTTACGTTTCACCGCCGAAGTAAAACAAAAGACAATTGCGAAAATAATTTTTTTGTGTTTCGGAGTAAATTCTTTAAAACATCCTCTTTGATGTTCTTTTCTATATTGGCTCGTTCCTGAGATATTTCACTTTAAAAAAAAAATAAAATAATTTCGTTTTTAGCAAATATCTAGTAACCCGTGAACTTTTTTGATAAAACAGAAGCATGAGTAAACTGATCTCCAAAATAGCCAAAACTTTTTTAATTTAACCGACTTCGCATCTCTTACAATCTCCGAGATCCCAATAGTGAGCATCGAAATTGGGACACACTGTATACTATTTTAGCATCTTTATAGTTATTTTGTTATTTCATTGCGTTTTTGTGTTTGCTAATAAATGCAACAAAGTGTTCTACAGAGTGTTTTATTTGCTTAGATTAGAAATTGCTTTGTTTCAGACTAGCTTAAGTTAATCAGGTAGTACGGTAAGTTAAACTATCTATAACTACCTGGAGATTGATTTACCAAAGCGGATGATGTTACACACAGATGATCTTTTCAAAGTAATGGAGTAAGGTTTACTATTCGTTTTGGAGATAGCCAGAAGCCAGGGTATGTAAAGCTCTACAAAAGGCTTCAACTTGAAGAAATTTTGTGACTTTTTGATGCCATTTTAGGGTGATTTGGCATTTTAGTTTTTATTTTCTAATAACATCAAAATTTACTAGTTGCTATTAATTAACTTAATTTTTATTTCCTCTGTAGATTACTTTCAGGATTTACAGCGTGGTGACATCTGCGAGTTGCGCCTATTATTTTTGACTTTTATTTCCAAATTATGACCTTTGGTCTGATACAAAATTCCATTTATTTGAAACTAGAAAACAAGATTTTGATTTAGTGAGCGACTGCGTTCAGCTTTACTATTTAAAAGCTACCCCATAGAACAAGTAATTTTGGCTACCTTTTTGTTCTACAGTTTAAGGGGCGAAAAGTACCGTAATAATCTTTAGCATCCACTAGTAAGTTTTTTCTTAGTTAGTTAATAATGATAACAAAAATCCATAAACATTTGATTTTATTATTTAGGTTGCTGTGGAAAATTTACAACTACAATTTTAAATTAAATCTTCCACGGCAACCTAAATAATGCCAACAAAAATTCATAAACATCTTAATTTTTTATTTTAAAAGCATATTTTCAGTGCAATTGAAAGAAGAAGTTCCAAATTACATTGTGTAAAACATTCAAGTCTAAACCTTCATTCTAACAAAAGTTAGCATGGGGTAAGTGTTTTAACCGTAATAAAAAAAAATGCACTGTAGAGAAAATAGGCTTAGGTTTAATGAATGCTCTAAAACTTATAACATTCCAAAATCGTCATCTGCACAGGCTGAATAAAACGGCTAACGAAACTGTTCAGCACCATGGTCGCTTAACAACATTAACTCCAGAAATAGAAGATGAACTTGCGCAACATATATTGAAGTCAGATGAGGGACTGTTCGGAATTACCCTAACAGACGTTCGTCAATTGGTTTTTCAGTTAGCAGAAAGGAACCAGCATGGTATTATAATTTTATGAAACGACATAAAGAACTATCATTAAGGCAGCCTGAAAGAGTATCTATGGCAAGAGCAGCTGGCTTCAATAAAAAAATGTTTTTCAATTTTTTGATCTTCTAGAAAAATTGGTGGATGTACACGGTTTTACTGCATTAACCGTCTATAACGTCGACGAAAATGGATTTTCGACGGTCCAAAAACGGAATCAAAAAATTATTGCACGTAGAGGAAAACATCAAGTTGGTGGTCTATTCAGTGGTGAGGGGTGTTAACACTATATATGTTTGTTGTACTAATGCATCCACCGAAGATATCTTTAAACGTAAGCGTATGGCTAGAGAGCTGAAAATAGGGACACCACCAAGAGCCAAAGTTACCTTTACATAAACTCTGAACTTTTTGTTGAATGGTTGAATCATCCCATTGCTACAGTTAAGCCTAGTCAAGATAAAAAAGTGTTGTTATTGCTTGATGGGCACACAACACACTCAAAAAATCTGGAATGTAACATTTGGGCCCACGCAAATTGTGCAGGAAAAGGCAAGAACCTAATATTTGTATCAAATGGAAAATTTAAGCAAATGGTACGATTTACCGAATGAGTTTGCCAACTAGTACCGTTTACAGCGTATTAGGTTTTTTTATTTTAAGCATTTCTGTAGACATATAAACTGTTCTTTTGTTTTTCCTAATATAATATATATCTAAAATATAGGACCGTTGTTTTATTTTATTGATATGGTCAAATTTGTATCGAAATACAACAGAAATGTGAAAAGTGGTACGATTAACCCGATTAGGTTTCCTTTTCTACAATACCTGTGGGCAGTGCTGGATTTAGGCTTAGGTCCGCGAGGCCCGGGCCTAAGACGGCAAGATTTGAGGGGCGTCAAAATTTAAGGCGCCAAAAAATTTTAATATAAATAAATATTAATTGACCAATTGAAAATTTCGGAAATTATAAAAATATAAAAGAATTGAATAGATTTTTCTCAACTCTTTGTCTTTTGCCACAGCAACTGGTTTTTTTTAATTTTTATTATTATACAGGGTGTCCCTTACATGCCAATAAAGCTTGAGATAGCAGAAAACACGAATGTTCTAACGTACTTAGATTTGTCACACGAATCAAAAAAAGAAATTTAAACTATCAACGCTGCTGCAGGCAAATACAAAATTATTCGAATCCAGGAACTAAAGTATCGCAAGAAATCAAAGATTTATCAATTTTATTCCAGTGATAATGGACCATAAAATTATCAAAACCTGAAAGAATTGCTGGCAACTAATTTCATCAGATTTGTCAGTACACCCAAGACTTGCATGTTTGTCATATCTATTTTTTGGTGAGAATTCAATTTTTAACAGCAATATAACAGTTCTGTGCTTTATCAAGGGTAATTGTTTCAACAGATTCATTTGTTACATTCGTAATGGCTTGATTTGGATTGGATTCTTTAGTTTCTGTTTATTTAGTGTTAAAGGTATTAACTTCTGACCACTTGTACAAGAAAACTAAGCTGAGGAGAAATTTTCTTTTTGCAGATTTGCAATAAGCACTCATAGAAAAAGATGTTTATCAGCAGCTTTATTAGCATTTACGGGACACCCTGTATATTTTATACCGGGTGTCTCAAACCACCGGTCCACCCTTATTATAATTAAGGGATTTAAGATTTTTTTCATGAAACGAAAGGTTCCCTTACTAAGTTTGACGTGCTCTTTCGGATGGTGTAAAACTTGGAAAGTCTGGAGCCCCCCTTATTGGGAGGTTGGAAGGCAACTTTAAAATTGTACATTGAAACCCCTATATTTTATTGCAAATTTGGATTCCAAGCCTCAAAATACGTATAATCTATTTGAAACATTTTTTTCGATTTGTAACAGATAGCGCTGTAAACGCAAAAAACTTCTTAGCTAAAATTTTGCAGTTATCCCACGAAACACACCTCCGATGAAAAGATTATAATAATCATATTGAATATTATCGAAATAATTATGAAATTGTGCTAAAATTGAACTGCATGTCTAATAAAAAAATTTACTTTGCATTCTAAACTGCATATGTCAAACTGGAATTAAACATTTAAATGAATAATTATTTTTCCTTAATTTATTTCAACTAAAAAACAATTCTACAATTATGCAAATACTCTTATAGAAGAAGATATTCAATGTGTGCGCCATTCTGGATGATGTAAGCGTTCATTCTGGCGCGGAGAAAATCGACTGAGCTAAGAAGTTTCTTGTTTACAGCACAATCTGTTACGAATCGAAAAAAAATTTTAATCTTTTGATCGGAAGTGTATTTTGTGGGATGACCGAAAAATTTCAGCAAAGTTTTTTGCGTTTACAGAGTCATCTGTTACAAATCGAAAAAAATGTTTCAAATAAATTATATCTATTTTGCGGCTTAGAATCCAAATTTGCAATAAAATATAGGGGTTTCCATTTACAATTTAAAATTTGCTCCCTAACCACCTAATAAGGGGGGCAGGGGATTTTTCAATTTTTACACCAACCGAAAGAGCAAATTATATACAGTCCAAGATGAGGATGCACAGCATGAGGATCTTGTTTTTGTTAGCGTATTTTAATAGAGAACAAAAAGTGGCAATGGCAAGGTAGTTTTAATTTTCCGATATCTCTTGAAATAATTAAAAGAAAAACTAATAACGAAAATCGAGAAATCTACTTTTTTTTAAATATCTCTGAAACTATCCAAGATATCTAAATTTTGCAAACGACAACAAAAAGGTCCTATAAATAGCCAATTTTCATCCCATTTAACCGATGCTGTATCTCTTACCGTTTCCAAGATCCCTATGCTGTGCATCCTTATCTTGGACACACTGTATATACATGTATACGCACTACGCACCTATTTCGTTACTCAATGCAGTGCAAAACAGACTAAAATAATCGTTTGTCTTGCCGATTACACGGCAAGCTATACTACTGTGATACTTATGGTTAAACGGCTAATGAAAATTTAGATCAATCCACATATGCCACTCACTGTATGCAGATTCGAGCACCCACGTAAACCGGTGTAAGGTAGCGATGACACGGTACCAGTACCAGTAAGCATGTCCTGTCTGCAGAGTGCAAATTTAACTGATTTGCGGCGCCTTGGGCCTTAGTTAAATATTTTAAACCTTTTGGTTTTATTATAAATATAGTAAAGTATAGTTTTCCATAATATTATAATTAAAATATTATTTTTCATTAATAAGTTAAGAAAAAGCATTTTCTTCTTTTCTCAACTGTAATCGCCGATTACAACGTTTACATTAATGGTTCGCCACTACAAAGCAATACCATATACAGGGTGTTTCATTGATAATTGGAAATATTTTAACTGTAGAATCCTGAGCTCAAAATATTAAGATTAACCCAAATCACTTAGATAAAATGTGGCAATCCTATGACCCAAAAATACCGACATAATTAATACACATTAAAATCAAAACAACTGTGCCGCTTCATTTTCAGCTTTAAATATCTCGAAAAATAATGACTATATCGCTATGAACGAAGAGTATGTTATTTACATAGAAAGTATTGGAAAATCGAAAAATTGTGCTAAAATGGCAATTCCGCCAGTGGCGTAGAATTTGGGAAGGGTCAACCATTCACTTGCCCCTATCGTACGCCTCTGGTAGTAGCCAGAAACGATTATTTAGCATAATTTAGTAGGGCGTACAGTACCTACACTTCCTGCCAAGTTTGACAAGGATGCGTCACATAGTTTTAAAGTTTGGGTTAAATCTTAATATTTTGAGCTCAGGATTCTACAGTTAAAATATTGTCAATTATTAATGAAACACCCTGTATAAATAAAAAAACAATGGAAATTCTTGACAAATATACAGATTACTAAAATACTTGAAAACTGGCACAAAATGCAGTTGATTGGTGATTCTTATCAACATAAATTAGGAAATTTTGATATTGACAGGTATTATAAAAAAAACGAACTATCCAATAAAGCGTCATATAGGCCACGCCGCTGATTTTCGGTCGGTGGTATATAACTTTGAAATTTCGCAATAAATGAATAGGAATTGAACTAGTATTAAGTAAAAATAACATTTACTAACATATTAATAACATATAATTTGAATGGACTTTACAATATTAGTAGATATATACCGGGTGGCCCAAAAGTCTGGAAACGGTTAAATATATCAAGAAATACACTTCAGATTAGAAAGTTACGAAATACGCATTTTGTTAGTTTTAAAGATTTATTTAAACACGACACGTGAAACCACCTCAACCCCCACTTGGGGGTGGAGTGAGGGGTGTCATGTTTAAATAGATCTTTAAAAATAAAAGAACACGCATTTCGTAACTTTCTAACCTGAAGTGTATTTCTCGAGATATTTAACCGTTTCCAGACTTTTGGGCCAGTGTCATTCAAAAAGAAGGAAACCCTCAATAACTTTTTTATTATTTTTCTGTTTTCATAAACAATCGCAGTTTTCATTTGTTTTATTAGAGAAATAATGCATTCGGCACGGAAAGTGTGAGCCGCGTTGAACTAATCTTAACTAACAATATCTTACAAAAGGGGACAAAGGGGATATAAATTTTATATTTCCAGAATCGACACATCTTCCTTTACAAATTGGCGTACAGTACATCTTGGAAGATTTTGGAGGATTTTTGCGAGTTTGAAATATTGGATTTTGAATTCACTTGAGTTCATTGCTTTAATTATATTAATTATGCGTTTTTAAATCATTTTTAGATATGAAATTGGTATTAACATAAAGTTTAGAATAGTATAAACAATTGAATAGTTTTTTAGATAGATAACTGTATGTAGAACAAGAAAATATGCCAAAACTGGACATTTATACAACTTTATTTTTTTCTCCATTATCCGGTTTTAGACGGTTTCGCCCCAATGTGTGCCGCACAGACAGGTCTGTCGGCGCACACCTTGAGCCACCACTACTACTGCTAAAATAACAAAAATTGTTCAAATAATACTAATGCGGGCATCTACAACTAAACCTAACAAACTAACTAGATTTTGAAGGTGTTTATTAAATAACTAAAATAAAATTAAAATAACTGGAAATTATCCACCGAAAATCCAAAAATGTCAAGGCTTGATAAGAATGACTTACAAAAAGGAAGCAAAATTAAAACCTGTTTTAATAGGAAAACCTGAAACCTCGGGCGTTTTTTTGTCAAATTCTTTTATATACCGATTTCAGTTTACAATATTTTAAAAATACTGGAATGCAGTCTCTATTAATTTAAAGAAGAACTTACTCATCTATATTCAGACAACCTTCTTAGTAAATTATAATTTAAAATTTGTTAAACATTCACAATTAAATATAATTATTCTGATGATCAGTTTACATTATAGTGCAGTCAAGCCTTTTCATTTTCTGGAAACGTGAAATACTAGAAGTCATTCACATTGTTAAAAAGATGAAGTCATTAAACTTAGATTGCGTAGTTATACTGCAATTTTATTTTGCAAATGTTTTACATTTAATATCGAACTGATATAAACCCGTTTTTAAAGAAAAAAAAGCAATAATATTCCTTACCTGGTAAACACAAGATAAAAAGATTTTATAAACAATTCAAAAATTAATTGCTGATGTTTGATATCGGAAAACTAACAAATTAATGAAGAATTTCTTGGTGTATTTATTGTAGTTACTGTCTTGCTGATGAACAAACCGGTTCTTATACCTCCTGCTAGGGATTTCCACTAACAAGATAATATTTACAAAATATAATTTTAATTCTAACCTTCAAATTATAAATTTTACGCCGTGAGTCATTGATATATTTAAAACTATTTTATTTCTTTCAGAATAATGTGTAAAATTCAATTTGTTTATAAAGGAATAATAAGTTGTCATATTTATTAATTAACTGTAAATATTTAATAGTGAGTCTTGTTTATATTATGTATAAGAATGAAATAGATCATACACACCTAGATATGTGTAACAGATACAAGGACAGTAAACTTCACAATCAAACAAGCAGCATATTTCTAAATTCTAATTCACTTCTTTGTAACATCATTCCTTATTATAAGAAATTTCTTAAATTGGGAATTCTAACCTAATAAAAACATCGTTGTGTCTTATGAGGTTTTTTCTTTTTTTCGAAGAAGTTTCAGTAGAATCGCCATCAATAGCATCAAGTCTTTACGGCATTAAATTTCTCAATATCCTAAAAGCATAAACAAACATTATAGATATAAGTGAAACTTTGAAATTTATAATGACGAAACTACCTACTAGAATAATATCGGTAATACAGAAACTAAAACAAAACATCACACCCCAATAAGATCTACTACATTAACCTAAAAAGTAACCAACACCCATGTATTCCAATCTAAGAAGTCCATAAACCTACTCCTATTAGTATAATCAAAGAAATGGTCAATTAAGTCGATACCAAGGCATTACCAATAAAACCAACAATGGAAAAGAAGGTAAGTATAGAATACATACAAATACAATTAGCAATATAAAAGTACTCAACAAATCATTATCAGTCAGACTATAGGTCTCACTAAAAAATTACTTGCTTCAGTAATAATAATAATAATAATAATAATAATAATGGTAAGTCAGCTCATGTAGTTGCTTTGGGTTGCTTATCTTCACACCACTTCGAGCTGCGCCTTTGAACCTTGCGCCATTTTGCGAGAATAACTGTCAGAGACGTATTTAAAACATTTTCGATTAACTGTCAGAGACTTATGTAAAACATTATTAAGTTTTTCCGCGGAGCATAGTAGAAACTCAAAATTTGGAAAATATGGAATTGGTAAGGAGAACCTAGGAGACTTTGGACACTGGGAGACATTGGACATGTTCATATCTCGTGCCCTTGCAACATTAGGGTAACCTGCTTCCGTTAGCAGACACTCCTTTTTGAGTTCATGTCATATTGAGAAACATTTTTTTTAGGTATTGCATTATGAAACATGTTTCATTACTCTTTTTAATACCCTTTTGAGCACCTTGTATACTGGTTTCTTCCTGGCTTCTCTTATTTGTTTACAAAATATTTTATGATTTTTAAATTTTTGCATGCAAGATGTTAGTTATTGAATACTTTTAGTAAAACAGTCTTGCAGTTGCTCACTTACTTTATGTGGTTTTAGATACCAGCTACGTATAAAAGAATTACTGCCTGAAAGTGGTTCTCGAGAAATACCCGTAAAACCATCGAAAACAAACTATCAATAAGAAAAGCCGCTAAAGAGTTTGGAGACAGAATACATCCTACAATGTTTGTCTATGTTTTACGAGCTTTCATCTAGAGTCTAGCATATGAATTTGCCATCTTCAACAAGTTGCAAGTTTCCAAGTCCTGGACCGAATGTAAAATGGCTGGAGAAAGTTGACTGAACACGTTTGTGAAAAGGCACCAATCACTTTCAATTTGAACACCATACTCAACAAGCTTTGCTAAGATGACATCCTTCAACAAACACAATGTTGCAGTTTCCTTTGACAAACTGAAACAAGTCTTGGAACGCTACAAATTTACAGCTGGCGAAATTTTTAATCTAGACGAAACAGAAGTTTCTACGGTGCCAAAAATCCAGAAAGTTTTAAGCAAAAAAGGAGCCAAACAAGTGGGCCAGGTAGCTTCGAGCAAAATGTGACTCAAGTTGGAATCAGTTCCACTATTGGTAATGCCCTTCCGCCCATTTAGCTTTTTATAAGGATCAGTACGACGTAAGCCGAATGCTGACAGGTGCTTCCCTGTATTCATTGGCGTTTGTGCATAAAATTTCCTTCAAGTGCTAAACTATACGTTGCAGTAAAGACCACCCTGTTTTACTTATTATAGACAATCATGACTCACACCTCAGCGTCGAAGCTCTTGACTTTGCAAAAGAAAATGGAATTGTGGTGTTAACTTTACCACCGCACACGTCTAACAAGTTGCAGCCCCTAGGCAAGACTGTTTTCGGCCCCTTCAAAAAATTTGTTGCTATCAAGATTTGCATTGTCTAGGATTTGCAGCTTGGCATGAGACAGCTGTTTATTCCCAAAACATAAGATCAGGTTTCTGTGCAATTAAAATTTCACCTTTTGGCCCCTACATATTTAAAAACATTGACTTCATGTCTTCTTTTGTTTCCGACCATGAGACTCATTCAGTAGCATTCACTGATGCTGCTGAATCAGCACGACCAATCACTGTGCTCAAGCCACAGGAGTTAGCCCTCAAGAGGACAATTTTCAGGTGGTCGAGACTTCAAACGCTGCCATTCCAGTTCAACTTAGCATGGAAAATACAATGATAGGCCTAGTTTTGCCTAAAGACGTACGTCCATATCCAAAAGAATAGGTACGGAAGGAGTAAAATCGAGGACGTTCAAAAGAAAGGTTTGTAATTGCCACCGATACACCTGAAGATGCTAATTGAGAAGAAAAAGAAAAGGAAGATGCCGATGGGTGGTACTTTAATGTTTAAACTCTGAAATGATTAAAGTTAGTACTTACGGAATATCCTACACGGTTTTCACAAAAAGATTTTTAATTCATTCCTTAGTTTGGTATTTGCACCAGCTGCAGAATGACTTTGAATGAATCAGTAAAATGAAAGATTGTTAAATGATATTGTTTCATTTATTTCACTTAAAAGTAACACAAATTATGACATTTTAAAAGCAGGCGTGGCCTACTGTTTGGCATACAGACATTAATGCTGATTCATTAAAATCAGTAAATTAGCATAAATTAGCTTAGGTGCATCTACTGCATATAAATAATCAATGTGATTAAATTTACTGTTCTCAATCAATCTCTTTGCTTGAGCGTTACGGAGTCCCTCATAAAGTCGCAACACGTCTTCTTCAGCTGAAATCCAGTCGTACTTACTATAAATCAAATAAACAGGAACTGTTATTTTGTGTAACTGGTATGCGGGTGGTGTTGTACTATTGTAATATTTTTCATTCATAGTTGGTCCATAATCCCACTGACGGAAGTCTCCTAGAGGAAAACGACTGTTACTTTTAATTTCTAACACATTTTAATCTTTGCATACCAGAACGAATTTCTTGAATGTAATGCATAAATAGCACGATTGAAGAACCAGTAGGTGTATGTTTCATAATTATTGGTAACAACGTTGCATTCATCTGTTTCTGATTAAAACCACACATTGCGAAAAGAGCGTTCGTACAAAGAACTTGCGTTACATTGTCGTCGCCACAAAGGTCCTTTCCAACTCTTGCAAGAAATCTTGTATTGGGCAGAAATTCTTGTGAACCAAACGCACGTGCAAACGTCTAACTAATAAAAGTCAAAGTAAATTTTAACACTTTAAGAGAAATTAAGATAAGATCACCTCCATTTCTTTCTCTAGTGGAGACGTGGTGACGTAGAGGCGTAACAAAGGACTTGCCAGGTGATTCATATATGCAATTGGTGCTAAACTGAAGTGTGCTCGGATTTTTTCATTATATTCAGGCCGTTCTGAGCACATTACATAGAATACTGTGGTTCCTTGAGAATGTCCTACGTAAAATAACTTTTCCTGTTTCGTTTCTTTTAGTGCATAGTCAATCATTGCTGTCACATCGTACAAAGCAATTTCATGCCAACTAAAATCCCAGAATTCTTCAATATCTTCATTTAGAGTTCTATGTTTGCGAGAATAAGTGTTTCCTCGTACATTTGGCAACCACACATCGTAACCAGCATCAGCTAAAATATAACCTAAAAAACATTATTGATGGCAATTCAATTCAAATCAATCTGTTACCAAGTGCTTTCCTCGGTCCTGGAATAATCCAATCAGCTGATGATGATAATAAACCATGTTGCAAATAGACAATCGGTCTATGTGTCCTTTCAATTTTTCCGTAAGGAATTCGATGCATTGTTAAAATATAATCATCTGAAGTTATAACCGTATGAGTCTCGCAGGGATATCCATGTGCTTTTATTATCTCGGGCTTGAAATAAATAAAATTAAAAGTAGGAGCACTACTTGAGATAGTATGAGTTCTGCTTACCACTGACATGCTCGCTTGATCTAAGATATTTTTAGGAAGCCCTGCATAAAATGCTTCTGCTGTCTTTATTGCTGATTTAAAGTTAAATGCAGGACAATCATCGAGTGATAAACCAAAATCTACGAAATTATGTAAAAGTATAGTCGAGTTTTGAGACGACATAACAAACACTCCATTATGTAAAATTTGAAAACACAATAAAACAAACTTTGGATTCATCTTCCTTAACGTACACAAATAACAGTTTGTGCTGTTTTCGTATTAATTTTATTGTTCACAATCTATAGATTATTTATCTTTGGGAAAGCAAGGTGTCTTTCTGTTAGGAGAAAATAGTTTTAGTTATCAGGGCTTTAAAATTATTTTTTCTCTGTTTGTTTGTTTAAGTAGAAATATTAACAGGAGAAAATTAAATTTATATTTTCTCAAATGTTACTAATTAAAAAACTTTCTTCTTCAAAAACATTAAACAAATCTCATTTCAAGTAGTTGAGGTTTTGCTCACTTCAAACGGCTGCAGTTCGAAAACTATACTTTTTTGGACGTGCCCATTGACACTTTTGATGTACGAGGGTGGTCTGAAAAGTTTCCGACCTAACAAAGATACAAGACATTTTTTCTGAAAAATTTGACGAAAATCTTTGTCCTCCGAGCGCAATTTTTAGATGAGCGGATGGTCAAGCAGTTCAAACCGTAATTCGTGGATTTTCGCTATGGCAACCGCTGAGGTGTCTTGGTGAAACAGGATTTTCTTTTTCTGCAAATGTGACCGTTTTTTCACAAGTTCTGCCTTCAGCTTGTCAAGTAATGATGCATAGTATGCTCCTGTAATGGTTTTTCCTTTTTGAAGATAATCGATTAAAATAACT
Organism: Ignelater luminosus; assembly: GCA_011009095.1. Taxonomy (NCBI): domain Eukaryota; kingdom Metazoa; phylum Arthropoda; class Insecta; order Coleoptera; family Elateridae; genus Ignelater; species Ignelater luminosus. The sequence goes on from VTPC01001554.1 coordinate 24,252, forward strand.
CCATGACTATCCCAAAAAACAGTCGCCATCACTTTCCCAGCCGAAAAAACAGTTTTTGCTTTTTTTGGAGTCGGTTCCCCCTTTGCATTCCACTGTTTGGACTGTATTTTTGTTTCGGGCGTATAATGGTGTATCCAAGTTTCATCTACAGTAATTAATCGGCGCCAAAACTCGGATTTATTTCGCCTAAACTGCGCCAAAAGAGCGTTGGAAATATTCATTCGAACACGTTTTTGGTCTAACGTGAGCAAACGCGGCACCCAACGCGCGGACAGCTTTCTCATGCCTAAATGTTGATTTAATATGTGACAAACACGTTCTTTTGACATGTTCATAACCTCTGCTATCTCTCTCACTTTAATTCGGCGGTCGTCTAGCACCATTTGGTGAACTTTGGCGATGTTTTCGTCGGTAGTTGCAGTTTTTGGACGTCCCGAACGTTCATCGTCTCCCAAGCTCTTACGGCCACGTTTAAATTCAGCAGGCCAGAATTTCACTGTGGTAAATGATGGTGCAGAGTCCCCATACACAGAATCCAACTCATCTTTTATTTGCGAAGGCGTATTGCTTTTCAAAAACAAATATTTAATGACAGCTCGGTACTCGATTTTGTCCATTTTCACAAAAAAACTCACATCAACTCACTCAAACGACTGTTACATAAAAACTGCGCGTCCAAAATGGCTGAAACTTTGGTGAGTAACTGTCAACAGATGAACAACGAAATTCAGTAGCTTTTATTTACGAGTGCTGCCATCTTCCCGTTGAGGTCGGAAACTTTTCAGACCACCCTCGTACATAATAATGACTATCATTTACCAAGGTTTCAACAATTTTGACCGGAAGCCATTTCCCATAAGGATTCTGCGGGGTCCTTTGGAAAAAATTATTTGAAAATTTGTTTATGTTCTAAAAAGGTTGCGTAAATTTCACAGAGAGCTGGAGGGAAGGGCGATGGCCCAATGCTCAGCCACTGTTCTGGAAAGTGGGGGGCATCGTATATCTTCAGGGGCCCTAAACACTGCACATCGTGGAGGAGTGCCCTGACAAAAAATTTTTCACGGGGAAATATGCGTAATTTTATGATCATTATGATAGTATTTTCTTTAAATTGAATTTGACACTTCCACTTCCACAGTCTGGAAATGGCTTGGCAAGCCACCGAGCGCAAGTCCCTTTATTACATCCGAGTCTTCAATTATTAAAAAAACTTGTCAAGAATAACAACACATGTAATTCATAATATACGAGGAGTCGTTTTTATATTCCCGGACTAGGCAATTTTTAATTTGAATGCAATTTCAATATTATGTTTTTTAATCATATATACCTTGGTAACGTGTGTGTCAAGTTACAAAACAATTACCGCAATATTAGTTCTATTATCTGTCAGTTTGTGTTGTCACGTATCAAAATAAACAAAGTCGAATATCGAGCTGTTTTAAAGTTCCTTACAAAACAAGGAAAAACTTTAAAAATTATTCTTGAAGAAATGTTGGGTGTATACGGAGATGAGTGTACTTCCAAGTCAACTATTTGCAAATGGTCAAAATTTGCATGATGATCCCCGTCCAAGCCGCCCTGTTGACGTGGTCACTTCGGATGTTATTGAAAAAACCAAGTGTTTGGTACTGGAGGATGCAAGAATAAAGAAACGACAATTAGCAGCATTATTAGGAGTTTCAGAAACCAAGGTTTTCAGAATTCTCCACGATTGCCTTGGAATGACAAAGGTTAGTGCGAGATGAGTGCCGCAAATGCTATCGCCGTTTCAAATGCGTATCCGAATATAGGCATGTGAAAGCTAACAGTTTGATACAGCTACCCCTAGAATTAAACTTGTACAGAAAGAATTTAACCTTACCAAAGCATGTATATCCATTCAGAAAATTAAAAAAAAAACTTCTAGAATTGACAATTTTGACAGTTCGCTAGCAAAAGGAATTTATTAAATAATGAACTTTTAACTACCACTAATCTAACAACACCCTAGCTACGCCCCCGCGCAAGATTGGGGTGAAATTCATTAAGAAAATTAACGTTTAACTTTTTCTAACCTAACCACACTTTCGCTACG
>VTPC01001554.1:31286-45038 GCA_011009095.1 Ignelater luminosus
AGAAACTCATAACGTAGGAAAATATATTTTCCAATTTCTCAAAAACAACAAATCACATTAATTCTAAAGAAACTCATAACGTAGGAAAATGAATTTTCCAATTTCTCAACTGCGCAAAAAATCATACAAATCATAAAAAAACTAAAATTACATTGTTTCAGTTCATGTACTGGCTAAGTAGGAACGACAATATACACAGTTATGAAAAACAATTCTTAGCAAAACTAATTTACCGTAAAAGGGAGTGAATTCGGACACCTTACTCGATAATAAACATCTGGTTTGCAGTAGAAACTTAATGACGCATCGTAAACAATAGAACTTAAAATTGCATTGCCTTACCTACGACCCCAAATTGCTGAAAGGGCCGTGAACGACTATCGAAAAGGCGGTACAACTATCAGAAGTGTTGCTGAGACATTTGCAATTCCGCAACAAACATTTCATGATTATTTAAAGAACGGTCCAGAAAAAGCAAGTCACCTGGAGGTCAGCCTGTCTTAAGTGACGCAGAAGAACAACCTTTATGTAATGGAACACTTATATGCTGTGGATATTCCTCTGCTTGTACAAGAATATTTAAACTGTGCAGGGCGTCGAGAATCAGGATTTAAGATGAAGATTGTTTAAAAAGATTTCTCAGAAGACACCCAGATTTAAGTGTACGTTTAGCTGAAACTATAAAAAGATCGAGAGCAGCTCTTTCAAAGTAAGTTATTCAACAATATTTTAGAGAATTAGAGTTAACCATAAAAGATGTCTCTTTCGGAAATATTGTCAATTAACGACGAAACAAATTTGTGGGCGATCCAAAACAAGTAAAAGTACCTAAGTGATTCATTTTATTCTTAGGTCTGCATTATGTGATTATTGTGATCTTAAAATTTAAATTAGGTTGTGATAAGGCGTGCAATGACGCATCCCGAAATGTTAAAAGACTTCGATACTGGACAAATGCTGCAAAAAAGTGTTTTTCCTAAATTTTTAAAAAACACCACCGAAAGTATACCTTCTATGGCAAGAAATTTAAAATCAGGCTTCAGGGCTACGGGCATATTCCCTTTTAACCCGCAAGAAGTTTTAAAGAGAGTTCCTGGAGTTTTTGAAGAAGGAAGTGACGGATGCATTTACTGCCATTCTTAAGACCTCATCTATATTAATAATGACAAAACTTACATCAGCGCTTGTTTTCATCTGTTTCAGATTTGGGTAACACGTGAACGCGGAAAGTGAGTACAAGTTCCTGCTGGTCAATCTGTAACAATCCGTAACGTTGTTGTTTCAGAATAAGGTACAGGCATGTCTTAGACATTAGAAGAACCTTGAAAAAAACAGAAAAGATATGTTTACTATCTATTTCTTCTATCCACAAACAGATAATATACTCGTTGTAAATCAAAACCATCTTTTGACGCACCTCAGAGTAACCTCTTCACAAGAGAGATAAACCTTATAGGTTTTTTAATTTTGTTTAGTCATTAAAGAGAGAGCAATCAACAAAAAAGCTTGAATCTGTTCAAATTCACCCCCTTTTACGGTATGTAATAATAATAAAGTTATAATATACTAAATTATAATTAATTACTCGAATTTATTTTCAGTAAAAGCTGATAAAATCTTAGGTACGTCTTTGGTGAATCCAGTAATATTTATGGCATTTGATATGTATGGATCATAACGATCACCGAGTTCTGCATCGTTTTTTAAATCAAAAGTTACTACTCTAAAATACAAATAACAAAAGTCAAAATAACTTAATAGTTAAAAGTACCAAAAGCATATTACTTACTTTGCATTAGGATAAACTCGATTACGGTAATTGTTTGCCCGTTCGACATAAACATTTTTGTTGCCCCACAAGTCTTCTGTAGTAAAATACATGAAAACATCAACTTCTACCTCATGTACATATGCACATTTAAATACTTTTGGAGTAACTAATCTTCGGTCCCTGTGCAGCATATTAAACAGCCAATTACCAACCTTACCGAATGTTATTACCGCTGAAAGATATATGGGTTAAACAATTAATATATCAACATCGATGTTTTAATTGTACAATTTACATGATAAGCCTGAAAAATAAAAAAAAAAGACAAGCAAGTTAAAACATCTTACGATCGGTAACTGTCACTGCTACTACTCGATTTTTGTCACATATAAGCAAAGAAACATTTGGCTCAGTACGCAATAACAAAAACAAATAAAAAGATGCAATTTGCAAACATGTCAGGTTTTCATCGGCAAGGCATGTTTCCATCATATCTTCACTGAGACTAATACCAACCCAGAAATTCTTGTTTGTTGGTTGCAATTCACTTATTGCAATATCGATTGCTCTGTTTAATGCATTTACGATGCTATAATGCCCAGCTTCTTGAGAAGGAGAAAAACCAAATGGAAAGCTAAAAATAAGTTTTGATAGAAATTTCATTGGGTGGTTTAAAATTAAAGTATACTCTGTGCTGGCATAATATTTGTATAATCCCAGAAAAATTTCAACTGGATGGATTTTCGATAATTTAATCTTATTTTCGTCGGTGAATACTTCTAATGTTTTTATTAGGCAAGGATGATCGTTCTCTAAAAAGTCCAGTTCTACTAGCTTGGGAAGATGGGCAATTAAGTCTGATACGCTTAACATAGGAATTAATGCTGCCCACACCTAGAAATTATAATGAATCATAAAAATTCTCTATTTGTTTAAAATACCAAAATACTTGCATTTATCGAATTCCGGAATAGTGGTGGTATCTGTTCAAGGCTATTACAATTTAATTCGACTATTAGCCTTGTACATAAAATTTCATCATTTGTGTTTCTTAGTCTGTAAAACTTTAAAATACAATTTTTACTATCAGCTGATATATTAGAATCTTCTGATATTGATCGTAGGTGATCTGCACCATACTTGATGTATTTAAAAATAGTTTTCCTTGCTAAAATAAATTATTATCATTTATAAAAAGATCAATAGGCTATATTCAAATAACTTACAAGTACAGTCAGTTTTAGGACGAATTCTTTGTAGTAGTCTACTATGGCTCCAAGAGCCTAATCTTTCGAAGCGTGCTATATCATCTGCTAAACTATCCAGATCTTTTTCTGCATAATAATTAGCTATGGTACGTTTTGCGCCACGCTTAAAAGTTTTATAGTGTTTACGATAAATGTAAACGTAAGTGAATAAGTCGTAAGGGGTCGTCATTATATCAGACAAAAAATCATACACCTTGTTTTTGCATTGTTTGGTTTTTGCTAAACGTGCTAGAAGTACCAAACAAAAATATACATTGTTTTTGAATGGGGTTAGCCCGTCTTCATGAACAGTTCTTATTATACTCAATGCTGTATCGAACTTATTATTATTAACCAAACATCCAATACTACTTGTCATTATTCCAATACGAGTTAATTTTCTAAATCGATTTTTTCTCCGTAACCTGGGTTTCTCGTTGTTTAAGTAAAGTAATCGTTTTAAACGCACTTCTGCACTGACTGAAATGGGGTCTGGTAGTCTACAATAAGTTACATTTAATAAAGAAGGGCTATTCTAAAATTATAAAATAAAAGTGGTATTTATTTATTTAATGAAAATCCTCTGTTGTAATTGTTTAGAAATTTTTAAACTTTTTTGTTGCAAAAGATAAATACAGACTGTTGAATATTCATCAGTAAGAATAAATCAAATATTAATGCTCAATGCCTACTATGTGTTATGTATTGTGTTTATTGTGCAGCTGACTATCGTATAAAGTGCGTATGAATGATGAGTATGCATGGAACATGCTTCTGAAGTTGACATAAAAGAAGAAAACGATTTATTCATCATTACTTTTATGAAAGGATTTTTACTGAAAAAACTCTCTTGTTATTATTAAAAGACACAAAACACTGTGCGTTTCACTTTGAGAATGCAGTACAGGTTCTGATGAGCAACGAGTTGCCAAACAACAGGAGTCCACGTCGGTACATTTTTATGATCAAATAGTTGGCAATACCGTCTTGCAAACTCCCATAATAAATACCTTGCCTATTCTACATGTACCGTCTTCTCAAAGTAAAATGTACAGCAGATTTAATGTTTATGTAAGTTGAAGATAGAATATGTCTGTGGTGTCTTCATATGTGTGAACATTTCAAAAAAGTTTTACTTTTCTTAATCCTATTTTGCTATTCAAAACGATAAATTAAAATAAATCAGTACGTACCCACTGGCTTGGTTAAAACGTATAGTCACTACAGAAGCGTGCATTATGGGGGGGAACGTCCATTTGTCTGAAACAATCGTAAATGTTCTTGTTCATCAATCAACTAATAAAATACCCAAGCTGGGTGTACACATACCAACTAACGTATATAAACATTTATTGTATTTTAAAATCTAGTATGTAAATTGACAAATTTTTGTAAACATAAACAAAGTCTGATCGTTTACCTAATTAAAGTTTTAAGTAAATGTAAATTGGATCAGTATTATCGATTCTACATCTTGTGGAAGTGTAGAGAATCAAGATGGCGCACGTATTCAGGCGGGAATATAATCGCGTTGTCTACCAGATAACTAAACTAATCTTTGATTTATGTAATTAGTAATTACACAAAACAGCAATTTTACACTTTTAAAACCAAATATTTTTGAGGCAAGAATCTGGTGCTGCTCTAAGTATTCAAAGCGCTAACCTAACCTCAATTTTGATACTTCATTTCTAGTATGCAGTAGTACCTAATTATTTTTAATTGTAATGTTAAACGCACAGAATAATCGTTCACTTACCTTAAGGCACTTTCTTTAACTTTCCAATCAAAATATCACGCGTTTTTTAAACAATTTTTGCTGTCAATTACGAAACGACACACGACAAACCTACACGCAACGCGTTCGCGCCAAAAACAAGATCAGTACACGAAAACTGACATTGCTGCCAACATTGCATAACCAAGATCCTCTAGCAATTTCTAGAATGTCGTAGTTTCCTTTTTAATTTCAAATTAACAGTATTTATTTATGTTGTTAATGTTTTTTATTTCATTAAAGTATCGAAACTAATCTTTGATTTATGTGATTACACAAAACAGCAATTTCACACTTTTGAACCCAAACAATTTCGAAGCAAGAATCTGATGCTGCTCTAAATGTTCAAAGCGTTAACCTAACCTCAATTTTGATACTTCAATTCTAGTATGCAGTAGTACCTAATTATTTTTAATTGTTACGTTAAACGCATAGAACAATTATTCACTTACCTTAAGACACTTTCTTTAACTTTCCAATCAAAATATCACGCGTTTTTTAAACAATTTTTGCTGTCAATTACGAAGCGACACACGGCAAACATACACGCAACGCGTTCGCGCCAAAAACAGGATCGGTTAATGAAAAATGGCAATGCTGCCAACATTTCATAACCAAGATCCTCTGACAATTTCTAGAATGTCGTAGTTTCCTTTTTAATTTTAAATTAACAGTATTTATTTATGTTTTTAATGTTTTTATTTCATTAAAGTATTTATTAAAGTATTAAATTTGAGAGCGACAAAATAAAAAAAGATACAGTGTCAAGATTTTTGGGGAAGAAAAGTGAAGCTTGTTAAATAAGAGAGTGCCTCCGTAACCGGCCCCGAAATTAGGGTTAGTTATATTTGCTATATTATTTCCTGCATTAAAAAATATCCTGCCTCTTTTTTTGTTAGGAATTTCCCAACAGGGGTATCTAATTAAATTATTACTATTATAAATTATAGAGTAATCCATGTCTCTTCAATAAATAGAATAATAACTAGGTAATTCTGGACGGTGCAATTCTTACATGCAAAATAGATTCATACATATACCCAGGGCAGGGAGTCTTAAACAGTTTGGTTTGTTTTTGTCTTACACGTTATTTATCTTTGAGTAGAGCAATTAGAAGCTCCTCAATATGATTTTGATATCGAAACTAAGCGATCTGAACTAGTCTGAACTGGCGTGACTCGACTGCACTTTTTATAATTAGGTTAGGTAGCGTTGACTAAACAAGTCATGACGTCATCTAGAGGTTGGTACAACCTGCGCTGGTTCCACACAAACAGTGTTCGCTGTGTAAACGTCCATAAAGAAAAAATTATTATTATTACAGTTCTTAAAACTCGCTACTCGTTGCACAATGAATTAATAATTTTTTTCCTTATGAACGTTTATTACACAGCGAACACCGTTTGTTTGGAACTAGCGTAGGCTGTACCAACCATAAAGCTGACGCCACACTTTCTTCGTCTATTCGAAGTTTGATGGAGGACGGTTAGATATTTATATCGACTACTATACCCCGAAAAATCGTACGAAATGCAAACATTCCGGATAAGAACTGTTATAGAGTTTAACGAGATCTTGGGCACTAATCGGTTTCCGAAGCTATAACTTGCAAATGTTACCTTACTCTGAAAAATTTGGATTGAGGCAAATTATTGTAACGTTCGGAAGAATCTTGATCGGGTCATACATATGAGCAGCCGCACTTGAAATGCAATCAAAATTCCGTTCTTTTGATTAGCCAAATGCCGCTTCCTTTGATTAACCGCCCTTTGTGGTAAACAGCCTGCACATCTACACGCATCTGCTCTGAAAAAGTGATATGGATGCAAGCCACCATGATGCCATAAAAAACACTTTCTTGTTTCTGAAAATCCTGCCTTTGCGTTTATGGAAATTGGCATTCACTATCAGTCATTCAGGAGCCTTTTACTGACAGCGCTGTGATTACTGCTTGCTTCTATACACAGCCAATCCTTGTATTTAGGACACAGCAATTAGCAACGCTGTTAGTGAAAAGTTCCTGGGCTATCGGAAGCAAACGTCAATTTCCGTCAAGCAAACGCAACGCTTAATATAAAAACGCTTTCTTCAATAACAGCAACGCGTAATCATGATTACTGTCACTGAACACAAGTAATGATACATACTAAATTGTAACAACTATTTTCAATATTTTAACAGGAAAGAACTACAGCACTTTCAAAAATATCTGCTTTAAACAGAAAAGCAAAAGATCATCAGATTTCGTTTTCACAATGAACTTGACCTGAAAGATTAGACCAGAACAATGCAGACTCCACAGTTTTATCTCTAATAACCGAGACACCCCATAAACACATCGAAAATAGTACACACTGCACTTTACAGTATTTTTTGAAGGAGGGAGAGCAACAGGTAAAGTTTCGCACTCAGATAGTAAATACCCTTGGGACATCCTGCCCACAAGCAAAAAATGACTCCTCAATAAATGACGAATCAACCCTTGACTCTGGAAAGACAAGTCATTTCTTTTTTTGCACGCATATTGAAATTAAACAAAATAAAACACCAGCAAATGTCATTTTTCAGTATTCATCAGTAGTTATTACAAATCACTACTAAATTTGGATTTTCTAATTTAATTTATTTAATATAACAATGTTTACACAAGTACAAAAAAACATTTATCGTGGAAAGTTATTTTTGTAATGGTTGATGTCTGGAAAGTGATGAATACCCAACAAACAAAAATAAAAAGGCCAGATGCTGGCCACATAGCATGTTGCCATTAGTACCCTGTACTGGCACGATACTGGCAAGCAGTAATGGGCCTGATCATATAGGTCACACTGGCCAGAAGCAAGGCCAGTGCTTTACCAGTACTAATGCCTGCATCTTGCCATTAACGACCCATTAACAGTGCCAGTGCAGTGCCAGTAGGTTTACACAGTGATGGTTTTCTTCTGGTCCATTACATGAAATACACACACATTTTATATTTTACCTTTACAATGCCAGCAGTATACCAGTACTAATAAAAAATGACCCTGCCCGAAGAAAGAATGCTTATGGTTAATTTTTGATTTTTAAATAAAATACATAAATTTTTTAATTTTAGTCATAAGCATCCTTTCTTCGAACAAGGTCACATATGCCTTTTATTAAGTTTTTGTTATTCTAAACTACATCAATAAATAATAGAAGCATATAATTTTATATAATTTATAATAAATATAAATACAAAAATACTATTGTCTCCCCACAAATAAAAGTTTAAATGATCGGGCAAACATCGACCATTATTTTTGTCCTTGTTTGGACTCATCGGTAGAGGATAATGAGAGTCAATACTCGCCCGCTTCATGCTGGTTATACACAAAGCTAATACAACATTAGCAGCATGAAAATACTAAGGCGCCATCTAATAGCAATGGCTCGACATGCTGTTTGGGAAATATAGAAAGAATTGTTCTAATTTTTAGTGTATTTTTATGTATAATAAATAAACTAAATATTTGGCCATTTGCTGGGTGCGCTGTGGTTGTTATGGTTACTATACCGGGTGCTGCATCAGCAGACGCAATATAGGAAACCCCATGCTAATTTTGAAATGTTTAGATATTGGCTCCCCTAATTATTTTAGCACTAAACTTTATTTAGGTTTTTTGAAGGGCATTGCAAGATGATATACACTGAGCAATTTGAGCATTTTATGATAACTCAGTTAGAAGGTATTTGATAAAAGGTGTGCGTGTATAATGCATAGTTCAGCAGCAACATCAAATAGGCCTGTAAATTCTTACACTCAACTATTTCTATTAATTATCTATGACAGTTTGACAATCAATTTAAATTTTATCTATAAATTATGCAATGGAGGAAATCGCCATAATAAAGTGGTATTATGCAGGGAACAGCATGCAGAAAGTAATTCTGGTTTTGTTAACATTTTAATAATTGTGAATTATAAGTTAATAGCAATAAAGTTATTAAGATTCGACGTTGCTGCTGTACTATGCACATACAAGCACATTTCTTTAAATATCTTCTAACTGAGTTATCATAAAATGCTGAAATTCCTCAGTGTATATCATCTTACAATGCCCTTCAAAAAACCTAAGAAAAGTTTAGTGCTAAAATAATTAGGGAAACCAATATCTAAACATTTCAAGATTAGCATGGGATTTCCTGCCAGTGCCAGCATTTGTTATGGCTACTATATATGTGGCCATTGACTGGCCGAGCTAAGGGTGCCAGTGCCAGCATTTAGCCATTAGTGCATAGAAGAATTTAGACATTTTCCTTTGACTGTGTTTAACAGAAATCGGTTCAGAAAGCAGGTCTTACAATCATTCATTGCTTTGCAGCACTGGAAACATTGGGAGAGTTCATGCTAGAAATAAAATGTTATAAACATATTGTTAGAAATGCAGTCCAAGATGAACCTACCACTTCAATTAGAAGATTAGCTCAATAGTTAGATTTAACTTATACCACCACCCACAGGATTCTTCTTAGGAAACCTTATAGATTCCAAATGCACAAGAACTTTTACCACCAGATTATAATAAAAGGTTGGCATATTGACAGTGGTTCAATGAAAATATGAAAGACGAAATGTTAAATTTCACATTTTATACTGATGAAGCCTGGTTTCAACTAGATGGTTATATTAATTCTCAAGGTGAATGTGGAGCCTTGACAACCCACATTCTTTTAGAGAAGCCCTTCTGCATCTACTTAAAGTTGGTGTGTGGTTAGCAATGTCAAGGCAAAGAATTATCGAGCTAATGTTTTCTTGCAGGTAATTTAATTGCTGCCATTTATAGACATTATTTTATAACAAATTATTAATAAACTTCATGATGACAAACTCCAAAATGGTTTCTTTCAAGAAGACTACCAGATTGTTGTCCAAGAAACATTAAATTATTTTCACGAGTTCTTCGCTGAGAATTGTTAATAAGCAATAACAGATTTCCACCAGATTCTTGTGCTCTAACACAGTTGGATTTCTTTCTTTTTTCATATTTAAAAAGCTCCAGGAATCAACTGCCCAGTGTATACAATAGAAGATCTAAAGGACAATATAATAAAAAAATGTGAAACGATAGACAATATTGTATTACAAAATGTGTTTGACAATCTGAAACGACCTATAAATTTGTGTATTCGTGAAAACGGACAACATATTCAACATCTGTTGTAATTTTTAAATTTTTGTTAATTTTATAATCCACAACACCATAAAACAAACTAAAATATTGAATTCATTACAAAGGCCGACAAGGGCTTTCGTTTGTAAATAAAGGAATTTTGACAAGCAATTTCAACACAACAAAAGAAGCATTTAACATAAGTTCTCATTGTCAGTATTCTCAATAGCCCAATGTTCATCTAGTATAATTATAACTTATCCTAACTCAAAATATGAACTAACTAACAAGCTTAGTTATTTGGTACGTGCTGTATGATTTTGCTTTAATTCCATCAATAGTGACCAAAAAGCTACGTTATTAAAACAGTATCTCATGTATTTAGACAGTGTTAGGGACTAAGGTGTCTGATGTAACTTAACAGCTGCTCGGCTAACCTACATATTTTCACTCATTTAGTTTGTAAATTTAAAAAAGAAATGATATCAAAAGTACTTTTGTCTTTCAAAACAAACTTTACCACATTACACTTGACCCATGTCACATGATTAAATTAATTTGTAAAATGTATGGACTAACCACTAAAAGTTTTAAGTTTATGTATACATGATGTATCATGACATACTGTACAAACTTTAGGAGGTGATTCTTGAGCATATTTTAAAAAAGAAAGTTTTAATTAGTATCTGTCCAATTTCTCGTCGTTTTCGAGATACAGGGTGTCAAAGTTCTTTGAAAAATTGCTTTTTTTCAAAATCTTCAATATGGTAAAAGATATCGGAAGAAGATTTGGCACAGTTTTACAACTTTTCATGCGCTTTGTAATGCTATCAAGACGTTTTTAAAATGTTAATTAAATGGGGTAAATATTGGGGGGGAATGTCTACCCCCCAACTTCTATTTTGGAGTGTGACTTATCAAATTTCAATTTGACAGTTGAAAAATATGGAATGTTCTTAACAAATTTTGTCACTTGTAAAATATTGATATCTCTAGATGTTTTTGAGTTAAATCAGATTTAAATATGACATCAGAATGCAATACCATAATAAGAAATGCCCCTGGAATATTTGAAGGTGTAAAGGGTTCAATTAGAGGAAAAGGTGATAATCATTTTACCCAATTCGTGTAATGAATTACTTAATTTTTGTAATTCTAAGAGGTTCTTTAAATAACAATTTTGAAAAAAAGGCAATTTTGTAAAAGAAATTTAACATTCTGTATCTCGAGAATGGTGGATGTTAATAGGAACTTAAGATGGAATCACCTCTTGAAGTTTGTAGTACAGTATGTCATGAATGTCATGATACATCCTGTGCCTTAATAAAAAAGTTTCTTTTTACAGCTGTACATATTTAGATAAATCAATAGATGTCATATATAAAATTGTAATAGTTGAAACACAATTCTACTCATAATTTTAATTATTATAAGTTTATTAACATGAAGTTCCGCAAAGTAAATCTAAATAAAATAAATAATACGATAGATACAAAAATAAATAGATTCACATACATATTATAAGAATAGTGTTAAAAATTTATCTCACAATAATGTACCTACTAATAATTTTCTTTTGTGTATTTTGAAATTACTCTCATTTTTTATATTGTCTAGTAATTCTTAAAAAAGACCTAAACTTTTAGACATTAGCATTATTATTGTAAAAGTTCAATCTAAAACTTGATATATTTATTCTTAAAGGATAACTATGAACTAGTTTATTTTTCATTTTAAACGCTAAAATCAGCACATTTTATTCTTTGTTCCATATTTAATCGATTTAAGTCTTCGAGCATGAATTTAATTAAAATATACTTGTTAACTTTAAGAATACATCTCATTCTTTTGTTGATTCATAATTTTTTTATTGTTTAAGAATAAAACTGATGAACAATATACAAAACCTGGTTTTATAACGACCTTATAAATATGAAGTGTTATTGTTAATTAATTTAAAGAATGAACTTTTTTGAAAAATTTTTTTACACACATAATCTAAACTACTTTTAAAATTTAGATGATTATTAAAATCTAAATATTTTGTTTCATTTATGGTTTCTATTGCCTCAATATTTATTCTTGTCTTAGCCTCTATTTTTCAATTAATACACATATACACTTTGCTTTATTAACATTTAATTTAATTCTTTTCATTCTAAACTATTAATGTAATTTTTTTTATTCATCTGCTGAATCTCCAACTGTATATAAAACAGCATTAACTGAAAAAGATTACACAATTTATATCATTATTGTTCCTTGTGGAACACTCGGAATAGTATCCACTGGTTCGGAAATTGCATTGTTTACTTTTGTTGTTTGCATTTACTGACTTAGATACGACAGAAACTATTCCAGCTTTTTCTCAACAATGCAACACTTTTTTAATTTTTCCAGCAAGATCTTAGATCTAGAAAAACAGCATCAATTACTTTTTTGTCATGCACAGCTATCTTCCGATTAGTAATAACTAAATTTATTAAAGTATCACATATATAATCCTGATTATGTTGTTTTCTTCTACATAGTTGTAGTTGCCTGTAAACTACATTTTGCAAGATTTTTAGTTCTCTTGTAATTATATGTTTACCGATCTGAATTCTTTACATTTTTTGTGTTATGTATTTTTGCCAGATATCTGGGAAAACTTTGGCTTCTATGTTAACTATAGATAATAAATGCTTACAAATTATATGAAAGCAATCCTAAATCAATGTTAACATTAACGGAATTATAATCAGATTTTGTGTTTTTTGATTGTATTATATTCAAATTATGTTATATAATAAGTTACAAAATTAAATATCTACTACTCGAAAAATATTGACAAGTCTTTTTATTGAAGATAAAATACGAATTTATATACTCAGCGGAAATACATCCATATTTAAAAACCACTTTTGCGCGCGCGTTAAAGTATATTATACGCTCCCTCCTACCCTCCTTATAATCGTGGTGGTAACGTTTGCATGCGGCTGTTGGTTCGTTATTGGCAGCATAAATTCTTAAAAACGCTTGATAATTCGATTGGGAAATTAAAGAAGTGCCTAATTTAAGGTAAGTGAACAATTATCTTGCACGTTCAATTTAGCAGTTAAACATAATTTATGTAATTGCACACTAAAAATGAATTATCAGAATTAAGGTTAGGTTGACGCTTTCAATATTTAGAGCGGCACGAGATTTTTGTCTCAAGAATATTTTAATCCAAAGAATGTAAAACTGTTGTTCTAACGTTGCTTTGTGTAATTACATAAATCAAAGATGTAACAGAATTGTTTAGTTAGCTAGTAGGAGGCGCCATTACATTTCCTCGTAAATAGGCGAGCCATCTTTTATTCTCCGCCCTTCTACAAGATGTAGAATCGATAATACTGATTCAATTTACGTTCTTAAAACTTGTAATCAGATAAAGGGTTAGAATCTTTCATAACAGTCAGTGTTGTTTATGTTACAAACAGCTATACATTTATTTCATTTGATTAAAGAAAATTTGTCGATTTACATATCAGACTGTAAATTTTAGTCGAGGAAATAAAGCAGAAAAGGTCGAAACAAAAATCGCCAAGATGGATTTTAATGCGGTTTGCGGCAGTCGATTCTGTGACTTGTCTAGAAAAAATGCTCCCCTTTAGTTTTCTGTTAGTTTTTTGTTATTGCATTTCTACAGAGGAGAATGCATCTTTCAGGAGCTATAATCAGTTTGAAAAAAAATCGACAAAATGAGCCACTCGGGGGTTTTTTGGGTCGCTGATTACGAATCCGGCATTAGTTTTCCAGAAAAGTGAACCTGACCGTGGAAAAACGGAAAATTTGGCT
>VTPC01001554.1:50240-67230 GCA_011009095.1 Ignelater luminosus
TTTTTGCTCTGGAGTGGGCAGATGCAGATATTACTAAGAGTTTTTTTAATTCCAACTCTTGGTGCAATATATTGACAATCTCTTTATATGAGATGCCCACAGCTTTAACTATTTCACGAACTTTTATTCGGCATTGTTTAACATCATCTCATGGATCCTGTCAATGATTTCTGAAGTAGTCGCAGATTTCAGACATCTTACTGACCGTGGAAAGCGATAGTGAAGAGTTGCCAAGAACAAAATTCAATCTATTTTGCCATCACAATAAAAAAATTTAATGACAGCTCTAATTTTTATTTTTCTCCATAATTGAAAAATCACGAAATACAAGTGCATCAATGGCTATCAAAAGTGAACTAAATGACAGATCAATTTGATTTTTTTCTATGAACAATTTAAATACTAGCCTACTTGATGATGCAAAATAAATTGAATTACGGCCACCATCTATAGGCGATTCCGGAAACTTTTCAATCCAACCTCGTACTTGATCTATCTTTACCAATGACTATTCAGTAGCTAGAATTTTACAAACTCATTAAGTAGTAAATTTCATTTTTATTTTATATCTTTTAACTGCTTTTTTTTAAATATTATAATTTGACCTCAACTTATTTATCTACATGTTTACCATCTTTCCTTGAATATAACTTTTTGTAGAGGATCGGCAACTCCCATTCAATTCAGTCCAGAAGTACGTTTAAAAAGGTTGCTTTATTTAAACAACGAGAATCCCAGATTACGGAGAAATAACGATCTTAAACTATTATTTCGTTTTCGGATGATTACCAGTATTAAAGATTTGGTTAATAATCTTAAGTTTAACGAAGCGTTGTCTATAATAAAAACTGTTCATGAAGATGGGCTAACCCCATTCAAAGGCAATGTATATTTTTGTTTAGTACTGCTAGCACGTTTAGCAAAAACCAATGAATGTAAAGAAGAGGTGTATGATTATTTGTGTGATATAATCAAGACCCCTTATGACCTATTCACCTACGTTCACTTTTATCGTAAACAAAACAAGACTTTTGGGCATGGCGCACAACGTGTCATCGCTAATTATTATACACAAAAAGATCTGGATTGTTTAACAGATGATATAGTGCGCTTCAAAGGAATGAACTCTTGGTCTCATAGAAAAATACTACAGTTGGTTCATCCTACAACTGATTGTATTTGTAAGTTATTTGAACATAGCTTAGTAATTCTTGTATAAGTGATAATCATTTGTTTTAGTAAGAGAGAGTGTTTTTAAATACATCTTATATGGTATAAAACGCCTGGAATCAATATCAGAAGGTTCCAATACGGTAGCTTATATTGTAGATCGTATTTCGAAGTTTCACACACTAAGAAACACAAATGATGAAGAGTTAGGTGCAAACCTAATGATCGAATTAAACTGTAACAGCTATGAGCAGTTACCACCACGTTTCCGCAGTTCTAC
The DNA here is from genome assembly GCA_011009095.1 of Ignelater luminosus. Classification (NCBI taxonomy): domain Eukaryota; kingdom Metazoa; phylum Arthropoda; class Insecta; order Coleoptera; family Elateridae; genus Ignelater; species Ignelater luminosus. Next base: position 51,691 of record VTPC01001554.1, read on the forward strand.
AATTGTAAGTATTTTGACATTTTAAACGAGAGAGAAATATAATGATTCATTATAATTTCTAGGTGTGGACAGCTCTAATTCCAATGTTAAGTCCATCAGACTTAATTGCCTGTCTTCCACAGCTAACAAAACTGGGATTTTTAGAGGACAATCATCCCTGCTTAACAAAAACATTAGAAGCATTAACAGACGAAAATAAAGTAAAACTTTCAAAAATCCATCCCGTTGAAATTTTTCTGGGATTAAACAAATTTGTTTCGCACAAAGAGTATGCTTTAATTTTAAAGTACTTAATGTAGTTTTTAGCACAAGTTATTTTTAGCTTACCCACTCCTCTTCCTGCTTCTCAAGAAACAGGGTTTTACAAAATTATAGATGCATTAACTATAGCAATGGACACTGCATTTCAAGGAGTGGAACCAACAGGCAAGAAATTCTGGGTTGGTATTAGTCTAAGTGAAGATATGTTGCAACCATGTCTTGTCAAGGAAAATTTAACATGTTTGCAAATTGCCTGTTTTTATTTATTCTTGCTGTTACGTACTGAGCCAAATGTTCAGCTGATTGTATATGACAGAAATGAAGTAGTGGCATTGTCAGTTAAGAAAGGTAAGATGTTTTACTTTTTTGTTATATAAATTGTTCTGATATAAGCATGTAAATATAGAAGTTTTAGCTTGATATTTGGTTTTTATTTATGAAGAAATAAATCAGTGATGATATTTAAAAAAATTTGTATTTTTTGTCTTTTAGAAACGTCAATCGATAGGATTTCTGACTGGATGCATGAGATGATGCATGAAGATCGAAGATTAGTGACTACGGAACTATTTAAATGTGGCATTCAACTTAACAAAGAAGTTGATGTTTTCATGTGTTTTACTTCAGAGGATCTGTATGACAGAAAAAAAGTTTACGTTGAAAGGGTGAATAATTATCGGGAGCTAGTTTCTCCTAATGCAAAGTAAGTACATGATTCTAGTACTTTTAACTGTTAAATTTATTTGACCTTTTATTATATTTTAGAGTGATAACTTTTGAGTTAAAAAACGATATGGCACTCGATGTTTGGAATACCCCGTATATATCAAATGCCATTAATATTGCTGGATTCAACAAGGACGTACCTAAGATTTTATCTGCTTTTATTAAAAATGTGTTCGAGTAATTAATTAAAACTTAATACTTTTTTAGTATCTTACAGCTTATTTATAATAACTTTATTATTATCATTATTTTATTACATAAATTATTTGTAGTAGGAATCGTTTGTTATAACTGTGCATGTTATTGTTTTAACTTAGCCAATACATCAGATCATGCAATTTTAGTCTTTTCGTGATTTTTGAAGGTTTTTTGCATTATTGAAAAAGTTTTTTTTAAACCCAATATGATTTTATTTAAGTTTATATATTGGATGTTCATTTTATGTCATAACGGATATTTTGTTAGATTTTGTTAAACAACCGCAGTTTGAATAAAATTATAGTTAACTTGAATGTATCTTATTTCAACACAAATCTAGAATTTCAAATGTTTGAAGTATGAATGTAAATGTAGTACAAATAAGCATTTTAAGGTTCTACTCTCTATAAATAACAATGTCTCTTATCTTTCAAAATCTGTGGCTGCTGTATCCAGTTGTTCCAATAATAAATCCAACCTTAGATCCTGACATATCTAACAGACCTGTAATGAATTTTGCATCTTGTTGTGTTGCTACATTTTTATTATTTGCTAACATTCAAAAATGCAGTAAAAAACACTTATTAAACTGGGCAATTCAACCAGGGTATGACACCCATAATCTCAGATTTTGATGAAACGTAGTGTACTACCTATTCCTTTTATGGTGCCAAGTAATCATATAAACTATATTGTCTCTAAGTTATCTGTTGCAATTTTACATCTTTTCAAAATTTGACTAGGTTCTTGTTCTCATGATTCTCAAGATCTTGCACTGCTTTGTTTGAAAAATTCCAGTTCAGCAAAAATCTCTTTCATACCCAGAATCAAAAAGTCATCAATATTCTTGGTTTATAAAGTAGAGCAATCTTTAAGTTTATTTTGGGAAAATAGAGTAGTACCTTTCCCTCGCACTGATAATAAACACAGAGTATTTTTTGATTAACAAACATATACTGAATCTACTAGCATTCTTAAATATTTGTTAACAAGTGTGAAAAATAAGATGATTTTAGAATAAACTGAGAAGAACTGCAAGGATCTATACGCAAACGGATTGGATCAAACTATGAAGAACGGGTCACTCAGTAAAAAATAAACTTCTGTAGTAGTATCAGCGACCATTAGAAGCCTCTCTTTTTTTTTAAATTTCGTTTTTCAGTAATATGGACTTTACAGATTACAATGCACTTATTGTGTGGACGCCCAAACAACCCGTAGTCAAAAGAAGCAAAAAAACATCCATACTTTAACTTCTTGACCTAAATCTTATGCAGTAGAGCAACTTCTAGATGACTAATTTATAATTAATCATATTTAAGTCGAAATCTCATACAACATCCTTAGTTCAAGAAATAAGGCACAGAGACATTTTATTGAAACAGACCCGACGTAACATTCTCTGATCAAAAGTTCCCATTCTTGTCAGTTTTTCAGTTTCCATCATTTGAAAAGTCTGTTCCAGTAGTACTAAATGCACATAATTCTAAATAAATCAAAAAAACTTGAAACAGTTTTTGACGTCACTTTGACGTAAAATTGCCACTGCAAGTATGGCTAGCTTGATGAAAATCAAATTCAATGAGAATTCCAAGTATTTTATACTTATCATGTCAAGCACATTCTTAATCTAGTTTACACACACATGTATGTGCCAACAACTAAAACCCCTTGTAAGATGTCAAAAACAACTAAAAAAAAATAACCGTCTCCATTTCTATCAAACTGTTACATGCATCAAGATACAAAACGGTTCAAACTAGGTCTTTGAATTTCTTCTTAGAATCAGAGCCGGTTTTACCTTTCTTGATGTTTATGGTCAATAAATTGCTCAAGAAATAATTTCTGATCGGAACTGAATAATGTAAATTCTCAATTGAGATAGAAATAAGGGATTGCACAAAGTGTGCAGATTGGAAGAAAACCTCGATCCACGCGTTGTGCCAGTTTGAAGATCTAATGGTCTTTAAGCCCAAATGTTTCAAAATTGCTTGATACGGAAGAGTCAAAGAGCATTGCCATTTGGAAAATAGCAAGTTCGTTTTATACCAAACAAGTGATCCAAAAAACATTTCATCAAAGTAAAAGAAAAAATTACGTATGTCTGAAATAAGATTGTAATTGTGTCATGACATAATAAACAGTCAACTTAAATAAGATGAGATATATTACCACCATCTTCATTTAAACATAGTCTGATTCTTGAAGGATTCAAAAATATTTTCAAGCATATCCGGTGTATTATTTATTTCTTAAAACTTGTTCGATATCCGTTTTCGAAGATCTTCCATATCACTAATAAGAGTATTAGAAATCAATTTTTTAATGTATGGCCATAGAAAAAAGTCGCAAGATGTTAAATCACATGACCTGGGAGGCCATATTATTGTCATATTTAAACTAATGCTGTTTTCATAAAACTCAGTTAAAGAATTTAGGTTTTTCTTTGAGAATCTAAAGAAGTTTCGATGAAATAATGTGGTATGTGTTACTCCACATTTTCATATTTTGAGAGTTAACATAGCCTAAAAAATAAATCCAATATTCATCGCTAAAAAATGTTTATTCGAGTGTTTTGTTGTTACTCTCAAAGTTATTCCAAAATCACTGGCAGAACTGTTGCCTTTGAGGCAAATAATTAGGATGTAGTTTATAAAAAGTTTGAGATCTTGTTTTAAACAGTTTAACCAAGAGTATCTAAATGAACTACCATTTTGGCAAATTCTTCTTGGAACTCTTCGAAAGCATCTTGTGCGGAATAAATCCACTGGACATTGATTTTTTGCCCGTTTCTAAAGTACATTTGTAACATTCGGCGTTTCTCATCATCATGAAAAGCCGTAAGTTTGGAAATTCTAACAGTTTCAAAATTATGTTTAACGCAAATGAAATAGAGAAACTGACAGGACGTAAATAGCGACTGCTTCAATTTCAGACGTGCCTTTATGGATGTTTTTGTCTGTCATGGTCTGCTTTAATGAAATTTTGTTTGGATCACTCGTTATCATATTCTGTTAGAAATACAAGTAAGAAAAATTATAAAGAATTCAAACATCTAAATCCACGGATTTTTACCTACAACTTGAGTAAGATTGTTCTAAGAAGTGTTTACAAAATATTTCTTTGGGCCCTATTCAATTGTGATCATACAGGTTGCCATAACTGTTGTTGTTCACTTGAAGAAGGCAGCAACTGTATACTCTAATTTAACTAAAACTTCTTACTAACATAGGAGGGTTTTAAGCGGGGCAGAATGGAAATAGTGGAGTTTAGGGAAGGTATAATCAAGATTTTTACTGGGAAATGGATTTTTGACTCACTGTCGTCTAGGGCAACAATATTTACTGATAAATATGTGACTTTAAGAGTTTTTCATTAGGTTTGAAAAGTAACCAAGAGTTAACATGGCATTATCCATTAAATGAATCATCTGATTGTTTGATAACCGTTGAAGGTCGAATGAATGCTTCGCAGGTCAAGCAAGGTAACAAATATTGTTTTCTAAAACCTCGATACCAATTAAAATATCTTTTACTCGCTTTTGCTGTTTTCCTACTTTCTTTTTCTTCAACCGCAGTGTATGTTTAATACGGAGTTGGAAAAAAGCCAAAAAACATGGTATTCATTCCGATCAAGAACTAAAATGAAAGCCAAAGCATTAGGGAAGAAGATCTAGAAAAAGATACAATATACAAAGCCAAATTTAGTTATTCCGGGATGTCTTTGATTTGAGCTTTTGTGAATACCTACTTATACATATAACCAAACACAAAGGAGGGGAAAATCAAATTTTCTTAGAAATTGTGCTTTTTTTGGTATGTGTTTCAAAAGTCATTACAATTTAAGCTGACATAGCACAAATCAAGATTATTTGATAAGACTATTTAGCGCCAAAACAATTGTTATTTTAGATTTTTGTCTCGCCTCCTTTTAAGGGAAACACTTTTCAATGAATATAATTCATGTTTTATAATAATATTCTTAAATAAGTTTCTTCTACAAAAACAGTAAAAACAGTTCAAGCTTTATTAGTATTATGGTACTACTAGTAAAACACTTGGTATAAAAATGTAGAACACAACAAATAAAATAACGACATTGCTTAGTACATATCATCTAAAAATACATAAATTATTCAAATTAAGATTCAGACAAACTCTTAATTAAAAACGACTATCCTATCAATGCTTCTTCATTCGAATAATTACATCATCATAAACATATTCACGAGCGTCAATTCCAAACAAGTAATCAACATGATTAAACTGACCATCTTTAACCAGTATTTTTTCCTGAACATTACTAAGTTCACCAGCAAGCTTCAAGACATCTGTTTCAGCAGAAACCCAATCATTTTTGCTATAATATAAATAAACGGGCGATGTTACTTTGCTCAACAAGTAAGTGGGTGGTAGTGTATTATTGTAAAATTTTTCATTCCCTGAAGTACCATAATTCCATGCCTGGAATTTTCCTACAAAAAAAAGAAATTTAACTTAAGTTATTTTAACATATAATATAAGCGTTTTATACCAGAATTAATTAGTTGGCCATAATGCAGAAGTTGCTTAACTGAACAACCAGCAGGTGTATGTCCCATAATTATCGGTAATAGTGTTTCATTCATCTGCTGATGATCAAAACCAGCAATAGCAAATAAGGCGTTGGTACAAAGAACTTCCATTACAGATTTTTCCTTACAGAGTATATTTCCAACCTTTCCAAGAAATCCTGTATTTGGTAAAAATTCTTTTATACCAACCATATTTAAGAATATCTAAATAAAAAAGCAAAGTTTATAAATCTGAATGTGTTTAGCAAAAATTAACATAAAATCACCTCCCATTCACTTGCCCCAGCAGCAATAATATTTAACAACGGACTTGTTATGTGGCTCGCATATGCAAGTGGTGCTAAACTAAAATGTGCTCGGATTTTTTCATTATATTCCGGTTTTTCAGAGCACATTGCATAAAATACTGTAGTTCCCTGAGAATGTCCTATGTAAAATAACTTTTCTTGCTTTGTTTCCTTCAGTACATAATCGATCATTGCTGTTACATCAAACCGACCAATTTCTTGCCAACTAAAATCCCAAAATTCGTCATCATCACGATCTAAAATTGTATGGCTGCGAGAGTAACGATTTCCCCTAACATTTGGCATCCACACGTCATAACCCGCGTCGGCTAAAATATAACCTAAAAAACTAATTTAATTAAAATTGATTAAAGCTATAATAAAGTAATATTACCAAATCCTTTTTCTGGTCCTGAAATAATCCAATCAGCTGATGATGATAATAAACCATGTTGCAAATAAACTACTTCTCTATTTTCTTTTTTGTTTTGTCCGTAAGGAATTCGATGCATTGTTAAAATATAACCATCTGAAGTTGTAACTTTGTGCGTCTCGCAGGGATATCCATGAACATTTATTAATTCGGACTTGAAAAGGAAAAACAATTGAAGTTACGAAATACGAACACTAATTGAAAAAGTCTTATTTACCACTAGCATAGTTGCCTCCGTAAGAGCTGTTTCAGGAAGTGTTTTATAAAATGCTTCAGCTTTCAGTTTTGCTTGCTTAAAATTAAATTCTGTTGGCATTTTTAGTGTTATTACTGGAGACGGTGGTACTTGTTCCAGAGATTCTGAAGATACAGATAAATCTGGTGATGATAAAACAAGCAGGCAATTATTTAAGATTTCTAAAAATAACAAAACAAATGAATAGTTTGGAGCCATTTTGTTGAATAAACACCAATTTTAGTTTGTACACGCTTTTCACATTTGAACTTGTTTGCAAAATAGGTACTGATTAGAATGACTTTATCGTGAGAAAGCAAGATGGCCTTTTTTAAAGCAAAAAGTTTAGGTGTTCAAGTGCTATAAGAAAATGTTTTATGATTATTATAATTTTTATTTCTGTTACTTTAAATAAATTAAATAAAAAATGTAACTTTTTTAATGTTTATCAATTCAATATAATTGTAGAGGTTTTTGATTTAATTAACTTGAATTTAAATTAATTTTACTGGGTACTATAAAAATTTTCAATGTACAAGGTTGCTCAAAACATGTTTGTCAATAAATGCTTGTGGAAATCGTTTGACTAAGTTAATTTTAAGTTTAATTATGTTCTAGTCCAGAATTCACCTTCGGAAAGTGATCAAGGATTTCTCTGGTTTAATAAAGAACAGCTTTGGCGGCTCTTCTATTTTCAACAGAAATAGATTTGCATTATTATCTATCATCCATTCTGTATTGATTCGACACATTTCTTCACAATTGTATAACACATAAATCCTAGTTTTCTCTCCATTTCCACACTTCGTACAAGTGAAGATGCACGGTAACCTCATTTTTCTTTTTTCCATTGGCCTTGTACTTTACTATAAGCGTATAGGTGAAGTCGGTTCTAGAAAAAATTTGGACAGAGCAGCTATTTTGACATAGGACTCCACTGCTTAACTGAAATAGAAATGGCTAGCTTTTAGTTGTTTTTGATACTTTACAATATTAGCTTTGAGGTAGCTTGGTCGTCGAGACAGCCTGCCTTTTAAAATATACAAGGTTCTTTTTGACGCAAGGCAAGAAAGACCTCTACCTAGAAAATAGTAACCAGGGTTTTTAAAATACGCTTTAAACTATACATCTGGCCTTTGTGCTTTTTGCGATCATAAACTTTTCTGTAAACCAAAGGAGTTCCCTGAGAGAAGAAAGCTTCCTCTGTCAACCTCACAGATCCTGCTTCGGGCTTTGCAATTTCAACACGATTTCCTCTTCCTCCTTAGCTGACAAATTACCAGTTGTCTTCCCAATAGCCGTTTCAATACCTAAAAGTGCCTCCAGAGTTGCTATAAAGATTGTGACTCCAGAATAGCATATAGCAGATTAACATAAGTCTTTTTTACTGTTAGTTGATACCATACATATGGTAGTCACCAAGCTTCAGCATAACGTTATTTAATTTTGCCTGAGACTCCAGTTTTACCTAAAGTATCTATACAAAGCTACAGTAAAGCAGTGGCCTTTATATATTTGTAGAAAGTTGCCATAAATATACAGATAAATAAGCGTCTAAACGTCTATTTGAAAACTAGAAACGTCCACACTATACAAAACTATTCGAGAAATACAATCGGTTAAATTGAGGCAAATTTACATATTTTCATATTTATCAATAATCTGCAAAGAGATTTGAGCTACCTTCTTCTTGATATTCCTATAGAGTCGAAAATTCCATGTAAGACTTCATAAAGACAGAAACTATTCTACAGAACAGCTGCAATGCTCAAGTATTCGCAACATTAGTATACCATTAATTGTTTTTTACTACTGAAATAACTTTTTCTTGAAGTCCAAGATCTAGAGAAAAAGTATGGAACGTGTACTGTTGGGAATTGGTCATTCACGTTTGGCACGTGAGTGCTTCTTTCATCATGAAGCAAGAGTTGACAGATTACAACGTGATTGATTTCTGCGCAACGTTCTCTGAAAAAGCAAAAGTGGAGGACTTTGTTTAAGGACCAAAAACACTACCCACTTATTTTCAATGCGTATCATCATCTATATTATTTCTGTTGTGAAACACAAACACCAGAGGCACATAAGTGCTTCTTTCAGAAAATGAATTTGCTACAAGGAAAACATAACTGGGATTATATCAGGATCACGTATTGGTAGTTTTGTTGATGATAAATCTGAATCAGATAGTCTCGGTATGTGTCTTTTCTTTAGTTACAGAATCTTTAATCTAGATCTATAACGGGAAAGATCTTTTAAAAAGGGTAATACTTTAGATAGCAAAAGCTAGAATTGAAAGAATAGTTGGGTTACAACTTTCCAAGTAAAGGGTTGTTCATTTTTAACGTTTAGTAGAGTTTGACTTTCAAAAATACAAAAGAGACTTTTTGAGAATTCAAATCTGGTAGTAATACGAAATGTTTGAATGACAAGTGCACTTGAATTGTTCTTCCTAAATGCTTGCTTCACAAAACTGTTTTTTAGAAATCCAAATAGTGTATCATAGTAACAGAGTTAAGTAAAGTTGTAGGTATGTCCAGTTCATACTTTATCCAAAACTAGGTAGGTAGACTAGGTAGATCTAAAGTAGAAACAGAAAGTTTTGTGAATATAGAGGGGTGTGTTCACCGCCGCCACGTTGTGTGGGCAGAATTTTGTTAAACAATATCAAAACAATATTTTATTTTCTCTGATCGATTACCATTTTGAAAAGGTCATTCTCACCTTGGTTCCAGATATCTAGATTGATGTGAGAAGCTAAATATATTTCCTTTCTGGCATGGAATTATCTGTAAGTTTACATGAGTGTGATTTGGGTAGATTTCATCCTCCATACCTTGCTTTTCCAAGACTTTTGCAACACATCTTGTGCTATTACCCACTTATCGATAAAATTGGTCACATTTGGTTTCTTTAGTTTTTTATTGTATTCCACAAGCAACTAGCAGCAAATATTTGTTGTTTTAATACATACAGCTACAATTAAAGCGACTTCATAGAAGTTAAACAACCTCACATCAGCTTGTCAAACAGAATTTGCAAGTGACAATATGTAAAGTCCAAGTTTGTCTTTTCTTTTTCTCCAAAATGGTATTAGACTAATTACTTACCCTTAGCTCAGAATGCTAAATCTTTTCTATCTGCATCTTGTAGTCATTACCCTTGGTGTTTTTTCTAGACAAAATTGAAAGAACAGATGCATTTTTCATTTAACAGAGGACTTCAAAAAGGCTTCTTATGCTTCTCTAAATATTTATAAAATGTCTTGCACAACTCAAATTAACATTCTCGTTTTTTCATTTTTGTTAATGATTTCACATTCCACAGTAAACGCGTATTGTTGTGTCAAAGACTTTGGCAAACACCAAGACTACCGTGTAAATAAATTGCAATTCTGTCGCTAGTTTGGTTTCCTCGTACGTCTGAAAAAATAGATAGTGACTTTTGGAAATAAGTGAGGTTCGGGCAATTAGGTTTTGTGTACCTCTAGATGTTTGTTAACTCGATTTTTAGGTAAAAGATGTCTTAGTCTTAAGGAGCACACACATACTTTCAGATAACAGTATCTAGTAGGTGTTGTTGGCATAAATAGGAATCGGTAATTTTTGACTATCGAAAAATATGGAGTGTAATACAAGACTATTTAAAAATGCTACTTTCCGTCTTTGATTTATTGATGATTAGAAAATGTAATTTCAGGATTTATTGCAAGAAGTCCCTAAAGTAATAAGTCATTTATTAATCTTTTGTTATGAATACCTCTTAGATAAGAACTTGCTAAATTTTTTCTAAATTGTTTTTACTTTTGTATTTCATACATCATAAACAAACACTGTTAATAATAAAAATAACTGTTTTTTCGTAGTTTAGAACTTTATAAAAATAAAAATTTTGGTAAAAACTCAGATGATGAAAATCAGCAACCAACAGATAGCGCTAGATTTTGTCAGAATTAGTCTAAATAGCAAAAACGAGATTATGATTGTTTTTGACAACTAGGTGTTTATCCTCATTAATCTTTAATTTTCTCAATAGAGGTCGCCACAATCGTTTAATTAAATTCACCTAGTAGATTCCTGACAAAAGTTTTAACTATCTTTATCTGTATGAAATATAGAGGGCAGCTGGAATTCATCTCATGCATATTATCTGTTGAGTAACAATATATATAGCGCCTGAAACTTTACAGAGAATATGACATAACAGAGTTGTAGTTATCACTACATCAAATTTTTTAAAGCTCGAAGAACACTACGTGTTCTGGAACACGGGCTGATAATTAATTTAAACAATAGTATTAGTTTAGACAGGCTACGGAAAAGCCAGAAAATATTATTTTTTGTAGTAATGTTTTTCCGGTTTGTTGTTTATAATTATGTGGTATTTAAAAACGAAGCTTGCGTTTTATGAATTTTGTTTACGAAATTTTAGAATCAAGAAATAAGTCACTCCTCTGAATCACTCAGTCAATTTTGTTTTTAGTGATAAATCTTCCTAAATAATTTATTTTAAATTACAAAAAACCAAATAGATAATTCCATTATCTAGTCTATTTAAATAGGTATGCAGGAAGAAGATAACAAGCTAGAAGCTTATGAAGAGTTTAACAGCAAGACAGTCATTTGACTTATGTGTTTAATTTGTAAATGTGGTGTTTGGAAATTAAAGTTTTTACATGTTAAAATTCCGCAGTGTTAACTATTTGCAGAAAAGATTTTCAAGTTTGGTAGCAGTAAGAGCTTCATCAAGAAGGGATGTAAAACCTGTTTGAGAAAATAGAGCTTCAAGGTTGAACAATACCAAAATCATTCTTTGTTGTTTGTTAGCTAGTAGATGACAAATCAGAGTTTTAGAGACTCGGAGAAAATCTTCTTTCTGATATTGGATATTTAGAAAAGATCACGTAAGGCTTGCTTAGGTTGGGTTTGGCCCTTTATAGTAGATAAAGTCGAGTCTTACTTTAAAAGTATCTCGATTTTTAATCTTGACAAGATTTCCAAAGCGCTTATTGTCGGGGAAATGAAGAAGGTACGTGTAGTAAACTTAGTGCAAAACGGTATGCAAATGGAATAATAAATTTCTGAAAGATACTCATTTTACAGAAGCAAAATCAAATTTCTCAGTTACTCTTAAGATATGATTAACAATTTAAAGAAACTACAAAGAACGAAGTGAAAATACAAGCAACTAGCTTGTAGAACATTGCGCTGTTTGATACGAATAACTTTTTGGCACTTTCGTAATTCTAATGCCTTCTTGTGGTATACTGTCCAATTCTTCTATTAGGGCTTCTTTTAGCTGCTAAAGAGTCTGAGATGCATTTGTGCGCTTTTAAACACGTCTGTCTAGCACATCCCATACGTGCTCGATAGGGTTCAAATCAGGACTTAACGTAAGCCAATCCATGGTTTGGATTCCATGCTAATTCAGAAAGTTGATCGATGTCTTCCTGAAGTTACTACAAGTTTGATTCTTTAGTCACGACTAATACTATGACGACCATTACAGAATCGTCACCGAATTTTGCAACTTCTTGCACGATAGCGGCGGAGCAGTGATTAACGGAATTTTGACTTGCTTGTGAAGAGTACTGGTTTCCACTGTCAAAGCTGCTGAGCGACATGTTAATAAAGTAGGTTTTTGGGCGGGTCTTCCTGGTGTTAAGTTTGCTTCTCTTAATCTGTTCTAATCCATCTTTTCTGTGAATCATTCTGAGTGCAGTTGATAATCTTTTACTGTGGAGATGTGACTACGCAAAGTAGAAAGGACTGAAAATCGGTCCTGATTTTGGATGATCTTTCTTTTACGATCTTGCCCGATGTGTCTCTTATATTGAACAGTATTTCTGTAACGATTTCATAGACGCTGAATAACAGAAAAGTTCAATCAGAGCAACAGTGCGAACGACTTCAATCTCACTAAGTGACTGACTGACATTTGAAATAATTTCTTAGTGTTCCTAAGCTCCTAGATCTCTAAACTAAAATATGCATGCTTGTAAATTTAATTGAATAAAATATGCGTCTTCCATAAATTTATTATTTCATCTGCCCTCAGTATTGATTCGGCATCACGTAAGTAAAATTAAAGATTCAAGAGATCATGAATTGAGTATCGGTCTAATTTTATTTCAAGTTATTAGCTCTTTATTAAGAAAAGAAAATTTAACAAGAATGCAACTTAGTTGAAAGTCAATTTAAAGTTACAAAATTAGAAAAACTTTCCATTTAATTAATTCATAAAAATGTGATAGAGACACAGTATGGCAATAACAATTCTCTATTTTTTGCTCAAAAAAGTTTTAATTCCCAGTATTTTTCTTTGGAATAAGAAAAGAAAGGTAAAATAATCATGCTGGAACACCTTTAAAAACCTTGATAACTAAACCTTCTTCTCTACAAGAAAGAACACCTTGCTTGGTCAAGATAAACTAATCCGTAGATAATAAACAATTTCAAACATGAAAATCGTACCAACTGTTATTCGTGTGTGTGGCGTGCATTCAATCAATATAATGGCTCCGAATTATTCCTTTGTCTTATTGCTTTTGCAAATTTTACATAATGGCGTGTTTGTTGTTTCAATGATTCCAGAAATACCCAATTCTCTAGAAAAGTTGGCAGTTTTAGAATCATCAAATTTTCCAGTATTAAGCAACAATTCTCTCTTTGAATTTAATGTAAACGATGTAATCATGAGAGCGACAGAGTTTTATGCGACTCTTCCTAAGAGTATTCTAAATGAGGCAACCATGCTAGTGGTACGTATAAGATTTTTTAAATAGAAATTTGTAAATCTAATCTCTTATTTAATTTTCAAGCCGGAATTAGTAAAATCACATGGATATCCTTGTGAGACATACAAGATAACAACAGAAGATGGTTATATTTTAACGATGCATCGAATTCCTCATGGCCAAAACGAAGCGAAAGAAACGAAAGACATGAAGGATAGGCCAATTGTATATTTGCAACACGGTTTATTATCTTCTTCTGCCGATTGGCTTATTCCAGGACCGGAAAAAGGACTTGGTAATAGATTACACTGACAGCTTTGACTAATATCTCAAAATTAATTTTATCTTTGTAGGTTACATTTTAGCTGATGCCGGTTACGATGTGTGGCTCCCAAATGCCCGAGGAAACACTTATTCTCGTAATCATGTTAGTTTAGACCCTGATAGTGAAGAGTTCTGGAATTTTAGTTGGCATGAAATTGCTTTATACGATGTATCAGCAATGATTGATTATGCACTGAAAAAAACAAAACGAGAAAACTTGTATTACATAGGGCATTCTCAAGGAACCACGGTATTCTATATCCTATGTTCTGAAAAGCCTGAATATAATGAAAAGATTGTGGTACATATCAGTTTAGCGCCAATTGCGTATATGAATCACATGACGAGTCCCTTGTTGCAAATTGTTGCTACGGGAGGAAGAGGATTGCAGGTAGTTTTATTTTATTATCTATTAATATTCATAAATTTACTTTAATTCTTTCAGTTGCTGGTAGATGCTGCTGGTGTAGGAGAATTTATGCCCAATACAGGATTTTTGGGAAAAGTTGGAAATGTTCTTTGTAGTGAGGATGCTGTAACACAAATTCTTTGCACAAATTCTATGTTTGCTCTTTGTGGTTTCAATCAGAGGCAGATGAACGCAACATTGTTACCTATAATAATGGGACATTCACCTGCTGGTTCTTCAGTCAAGCAGGTTATGCATTATATTCAAGAAATTCAATCAGGTAAGAACATTAAAGCATATTAAATTGCAGAATGGAAGTAATTGAGTATTTCTTTTCTCTCTAGGAAAATTTCGGCAATGGGATTATGGACTAATTGGAAATAAAAAGCATTATGATAACACAGCTCCGCCCAGATACCTATTATATAAGGTAACAGCTCCCGTGTATTTGTTTTACAGCAGGAACGATTGGGTTTCTGCTGAAAGAGATGTGTTGCGGCTTTATGGAGAACTTGGAAACGTTGAAGAAAGAATTCTCATTGCAGATAGTAAATTTAATCACATCGATTACTTATATGCGATAGATGCGCGTGAGCTAGTTTATGAGAATGTGATTATTCGATTGAAGGCGCACAAGTGTACTTAAATTAAGGCTGTGTATTTTTTAAAATGTAATTGTTGTTTTTTAGGAGCCAATATGTATGTCTTTATTAAATGTTTTCAGTTTTCTTTACCTTTTACTGATAATTATATTTCTAAGGTATAACATATTTTGTATCATACTGTATTATAATAAAACGCCAAGATTATAATTGTTCTATTTCATAACCCCTTTCCTAAATATTACCAATCTGTTTTATTCAAGATGCAATTGCAAATTAATTATTTCTTAGATTTCTCTTATTTTCTTTTTGTTAGAAAATTTAAAAATCGAATTGATATTAAACCTTGACTCCAACGCATTGCTAGAAGAGAAACTCATCAGGAAACTGTAAAAGACGCCTTTCTTGATATTCTGGAAGCTACAGAAACAGCTTGGACAAATGGTACTAGGAATCACCAAGAGAGAAGAAAAGAACTCAACGTATCTGTGGGTAAAAGTGTAGCAACATTTCCTGAAGCTCAAACATCTAAACCGTCTCGCAAACAAGGAAGATGTGACAAAGAAGAATCAAGCAAGTAGAAATCTCTTCCAAGCTAAATACATCAACTTACCATAACGATACCGAGGCAAAGTACCACGAACCCAAATAAAAAAAAATGAAATAAAAACATTTTCAAAAAGAAAGAAGCCCACTTAAAAATATAAGACTAGAAATTATTCTTCTAACCAAATATTAGAATACTCAGCCAAAAAA
>VTPC01001554.1:81440-120428 GCA_011009095.1 Ignelater luminosus
GTGGCTCGGGCTTGGAAGTCTGTTATGGCCGTCTGTCGAAACGATGCAGTTCTGAGTGGAAGAATACGGGAGCATGTCAAGACACTTAAAACAAGGCAATCTGTGCAAAAACCCATCTTCTACCACGAGACACCTCTACTAAGGCAACGTGAACGTGAGCAATTCAAGATACCAAGAGTGAGATTGTACCGTTTGATTTTGGAGGAAGAAAAGAAACGAGGTGTTGAAGAAATAAAGGTGCCTAAACGTTCAGTGAGGTACCAACCTTACAACAAATCAAAAGCGATTAGAATTTAAATCTATTTTACTTTGTAAATAGGAATATGTTGACTAATGTTTGTAAAACGGTTTTTCTATAGATAGAATTGACGATAATTTATTAAATAGGAATATGGTTTTGAAAATAAAATAAAACATGGTAAGCCCGCCAAAGCCTGTCCCAAGCCAGGTTGAAAAAGGGTGAGGGCCATAAATATCGATAAGAAAAAAGTAAATTCACTTTATTTAGTTTAATGGTTTTATTAAAAAACAAGAAGACTAGATATTTTCTTTAATGTTCTTCAAGATCAAGATCTGCCAAAACCAAGTCCTTGACCTCATTATAACCTTGAATTCATCTAGCTTTTGAGACTTCAAAAAATTTGAAAAGTAGTTTGAAATAAGAAACTGCAATTTTATTTAATTTAATAATATTTAGAAATATTCAATTTGAAAATAATACTTCTAAAAAAAGCTTTATCGACCATGAGTAATATATGTGATGTAAAAAACATTTCTTCGTAGGAGGCAAGTGGAATGCAGCTGAGCGTGCAATTAATTGATTACCCTGAAATGTTAATCCAATTACAAGTGCATTGGTAAGCTACAATTCAAAGTTCAAAACTGCACACGGCACCACGTCGCTTGGTGCAGCGTCATGTTCCCACTCCTTCAACTGGTGGAGTATATAAATCCCACCGTCAAAAACCTCCATCTTTTTTTCTTCAACATGTCCTAGTGTACACTTCGATGTTTTTGTCGCGCTTTGGAATCGATACCAGTGATAACCCAGTTAAAGATCCATCAAATAGATTCAAACACATAAGCAAATTGAAGATTCGTTTTATATTGTGCCATATTTTCTTTTAGATACTAGTTACTTATAAAAAAAACCAGTTAAAGCCACAAACATAAATAAATAATTTAGATCGTATTAAGTAAGGTATGCAGGAAATTACTTGAATCTTTTTTTATTTTAATCTGTACCTACTGCTACTTTTTTCAGATGCAAGCAGTTCAATGGATGCCAAAACAAAAAAAACTAATATGGCGTCTATATCCTTATCAACGGTAAGTATTTCAAACACATTGTGCTTATAACCTTGAAAAGTTTGCTAATATCCTCTGATAATTTATAGGAATTTATATATGAGTCACAACCCAACGCAAAAGGCCAATTTGTGCCTTTATAAGTATCATATACCTAGAGGGAGTACGGTACCACATAAGGGGTAAGTTCTTTTCCACAATTGAATAAACTATTCATTTCATAAAGGTCTTCTAAGAAGATTTTGCATTTTAAAATTGTATCTTTGAGGTTACATTAAAGGGATTTTAAGGTAACAGAAAATGTTTTGAGATTTTTGTATGTTTGACCTGACCATATCTAACTGCACAAACAAGAATAAAACTGTTTCAAAAATTTAATTATGCAATACCTATTCGCACAACGTTTTGCCGTAATTTTATTTTTGCTATCATTAAACCAAACTCGCACTATATTTTGAACAAGTTTTAAAGTTAATGGAAGTGCAAACGATAACCAAACCTACATTTTAGGGCTTTAGCATCATCTACACACATATACACTACAGTTAAGGCAAAACAGTCTTCAAACCTCAGTGATCATCCCAAGTCGAAATAGTATGATAAACTCCAATTAACATATAGTATATCTAAAGATCTAAACTGCAATCATACAACTTTTTCCAAAAAAAAACACATACAATAAAAAGTAATTTTTTCATATAATGTACTTCTTCAGATTCTGTAATACTTGATATGAGAAATGACTTGAAGATCGCTTAGAAGCGAAAAACACGAATATGCTTATAATGTATAATTTAATTAGCTTTAATGGATTCAAATTAGATACGTAACTCACCCCATGGGACCCATGTGAAGCTCACTCGTTACCAAGGAGTATAGTAAAGTAAAACAAAATATAATGCAGTTTTCTAAACGTTGTCTGAAAGCTAAAGTAGAAATTCCTGTTATTAATGTTTAAATAGAGCAATAGCAACTATGCAAATATCTGTGATATTCAGGCAGCATATGAATTCTGTCAAAACCTAATTTGAAGGCAAACAAATTACGAGTGGGCTTAAACGCAACCCAGTGACGAACAAGGGAGTACTTTAAAAATTCTCATCGCAGCTGCCGAAAGCTTGTGGTAAGAGATGTAGCAAGCACCAGAATAAAGATATTCTGCTGTGTGCATGAGCTGCAGAAAGACACCAGAGGTGTCGCAATTGCAAACAACAGCAAAGCATTGTGTAGAATATTAATGCCATCTGCAAATGTGCAGATATTGATGAAAGGGCATCAATTCTACCTAAACATAACTACTTATGTAGTTGTAGCAAGAACTTGTAAAAGAGAAGCTTTATAGTTTCTCTAATGTAATAACCATTCAATTACTTGCAAGTTCTCATAATTGAAAGGGTTTCATTCAATCAGCAAATGAATGATATGAGAAACCGTCAAGAGATATTTCAGTTAATAAGATCTTGAATGAATTGGATCCTGCAGTAACAGATCTTACGTGTAGGAGTACTCCAAACAGTTGAACAATGCAACAACAAAAGTGAAATATCTCCAATGTTAAATTCTGAGATTCGCATAGAATTATGAATATGATGATTAAATAATGAAGATAATAGATATTTGATGAATGCAAATTGTATATTGTTAAGTCTGCACATGGGTCCCATGTGAAGCCCACAAGTTAATAAGGAGTGTACTCAACAATGGGCATATTTGACAATGGGCAACTAAATTACTTGTGGGCTTCAACGTAAACATTTGTGGAGTAAAATGAGGTAACATTTAAATACATATTAACTTCTTCCGACACTAAAGAACGGAAAAATCTCAAGAATTGAGATTGTAGGATAATAAAAACATTTTATAAAATAAATGTTGTTTGAATTCTGAATTCATAAATGGGCTTAATGAATAAAGAAAAGTAGAAAAGGCAAGAGTTCAGCTGTCTCATCAGTGCCTCTAAACTCTTGTAGAATGGTGATTATATACCAATATAATAGGACAAGTTAGCTCTTTGGAGATCATGGGTTTTATGAAAATAATGAACGCTTAAAAACAGTTGTTAATATAAAAAGGCAAAAGTGTAATACTGAAGAAAACAGTTACACTGTAATGAACAATTCCACTTGCAACTATAGCATATCTACCACTTGCTCTACATTCCAGTAATCGCTAGATGTAAGTAGATTTCTTTTATTATAAAGAAATATTAATAAATTAGTTTAATTTAAAAGAGATATGTTGAAGAATAGAAAGAATACAAGCACATAAGTTCAAGAAGATGGGATTTTCCTTAAAGAAAAGTTTCAAAAGGTGATAACGCATTTCTAGTATCACTAGCAGTAAGTACCTTTTACATTTACTGTAGGGCCGTTTAATATTTACTGACTTATCAGTATTGTTATTTCTTTTGCAGATTAACTGGTAGAGGATTTATTTGTAAAATGGAAGAACTAAGGATAAACAGTTCTAGATGACCATAAATACTTTTGGTAAGTTTTTATATTATCATATTAATGTTTTATTATACACAAGTATTTGTTAATATCTATTCTATTGTTTAGCTTTAGATGCAAATTCAACTGCTAGTTCTTCCAGTCATCAAAAATTCCTGCAAATTAGAATATATAGACATAACGACATAGGTTGTTATTAATGTTGCAAGCAATATTTAGTTATATAGTTCTTATGTATTCATGATTAAGTATCATATCATAACCTTATTTTATTACTATATTATTTTATATTTTGTATATTATAATATTTACTATTGCTATTATAAGTTTTGGGTTAGCATAGTTTTCTTTTATCATAATATTATGGATAATAAATGATATTAAAGGTTACTTAAATTTTTTTAAACTGTGCATAACCTCTATCCTTTTGTAATATTCTAATACTTTTTAAAATTAGCTTACTTAAAAATGAAAATCAAACAAAACGGAATACTAACACTAACACACTATAATAGTTAAATTTTGTTTTTTGTATAACAAATTTTGGAGACTTCGTTAAAAATAAATTTAGAAAACAAAAATGTATTTTGTCGACTTGCTAATAATTACATTAATTGAAACTTTCGGATAAACCTAGATTTTAAATGTTGTTATCAACAAGTGTTTTACTGAAACTAACAGAGATGCAGAATAAGTCACATTGAAGTCCTTTATATAATAATAGAGAACTTAGCACAACAATCTGAATTAGCATCAAAGTAAGGCAAACTTCTGTAACCATTCAAGTGTGCATCGCTATGAAAATCCAGGAAGATATTATAAATATAAGTAAAGTTGCATTGCTAAAAGATGTTAGAACATTTTGTTTTATTATTTGAGATGGAAAGTTTAATGATTTCTTACAAGAGATGATAATATTGCATACTGTTTTTCAACATAAATAAAACTTAAAAAGATAAGTATAGAAAGATAAAAATACAATTATAAAATCCAGCGTCAGCCTGATAATTGTCATCAAAATGTTGATTATCTCTCATGAGCCCCTAACACCCAAACCAGAGAAAATTGATGAAATGTAATTAGTTCATGAAAATATATTTCATATTTAAAATCAAAATTATGATCCAATAAGATAACTAACTAGAATTTGTTTTGTATCAAGGAATAACTATGCAAGATCAACTAGTAACATTCCAGCTTTGTTATAACCAGAAATCCTAAACAAAATTCACCAAACATATAAAAATAAAGGCAATTGCTCGTTCTGCCTGTTCCTGAAAGAACATAGATAAAGACATGGAATCATTAGTCAAATTATAGCAACATTATGCTGATGTTCATCAACAGCCTGGAAAAGCACAGCTTTATCAGTGGGAAAAACCTGTTGCACTCCAGCAGAGAATACACGTACATAGATCTTGCTGGTCCAATTAATGGAAAACATACCCTGGCTGTTGTTGTTTACGTTCTTACTAAATAAGTTGAGCTTACAGTATGTAATTCACCCTCTACCTCAAGAAATATCATTGAAAGACTTGGAAATATTTTTGCAAGTCAAGGCATTCCATTTAACGATAATACAACAATATTCAAATCAGATAAATTTACAGCCTATTACAAAACTAATGGAATGGGCCAGTTACATTCTGCACCGAATCATCCAGGCAGAAATAGACTTCCTGAAAGAACGGTAGAAACTGTAAAAAATAGAAAATTAAAGTTATGATAGCTGAAGGAACATTACGAGAGAATGTACAAAAGATTTTATTTAATTATCAAACTACTTTATTAGCAAATGGCAAGACCAATTAAATTACACAAGAGCAGGAAATTAAGAACAAAACTTATAAATAGAAACAAGTGTTTACCAATTCGTCTTATCAAAGTAGCCTAGGACAACAAAATTTAATATATTAGTTGCTATGGTTGCTATTAGGTTAATTCACTGGAATATCTATTCATTTGAACTTACAGCTGTCATTAAATTTGAAATGAACGAGAAAAAGACCTAATTGTATATATGTGCCTACTTTTACATTTATAGTTCTAGTGTACAGATAAAACAATAAAACTGCATTACTTCAAAACATACGTACTAAAGCTCGATTTACACTTCCATTTAAACAAAAATTAGTCATTCGCGCAAACTCGGATATAAAATCAGCTGTTTATTGCCAACTTTTCAAAGAAATCGTAGAATATGAAATTATTCTAATTTTTTTGTTTTTTATTAAAATGTTGAAACAGGACAGCACTTAGTTTGTAAACTAGCTTCTAGTATGGCCTCTAGTAGCAGATAAAGTAAGAAACTTGTCAAAGTTTCTAGACGAAAAAAATATAGTGTAAATCAAGCTTTACTTGACAATTAAACTAATGTAAATTTTTTCTAATTGCAACGTTTAATGAAGTTATGATATACTTTCAAAATCGTTAGGGAAGATTCCTGGAAAAATAGTCACTAAGCTACAAAGGATACTATTTGAGGTTACAAAAAATGTTTAATTTTAGTTAACTCTTCATTATTTCTTGAAAGATACTTAGTAATTAATTTTCAAGGAATATGAATACAGTGGAGTAAATGCTTTTACTGTATATATATTTTACCAATTAGAAAACATATCTTTGATCCTTTATTAATAGGCAGGCCAGCAGGCAGACAGGCCAGGACAAGGCAGGGCAGGGCAGGCATTTGAAAAACCAGTCTTACAATTTAATTACTAATGTAAACGTTTTATTGGCATTTTTGTGTACTTTGAATTAAAAAAATAGATTAAAAAATAATTGAGAACGCGACATTTACCATCAATTTGCTAATGATTTGACAATAGAAAAGGAAGAAGGTAGTTATTAGTCCATTCGTTACTCGTTGTACCAATCCATTAAAAAGTAAAATCTCCAACCTTAAACATAGGTTAGTTTTTCGACCTTGAAAGACAGCTGCGCTCACGGAAGGGTACGTAGTATTCTGTAATTGTATTATTATTGGATAGTTGGCAATAGTGCGTTGTCAAACTAAAGGTTATATGGTAAAGTTATCAATTGAGGATACCCCTACAGGAGCAGCTTAATAATTTCATTACCGTAGCGCCTCCAACAGGGAGTTTATTTACTATAAGCGACGCCATTTCCTATTTCTGAAGAGACAGAGTAACGAAGACTCAACAAAATGTGGAAAGCTGTAAGTTATCTGTAATTTATTTATAATAATTAAGTTTTTAAATTATTTTCTAGAATTCATTTTACTTTTTATTCTCGACGCAATTTGTTAGGTTATAGTTTTCCTTTAAATGATAAGAGATATGTATCTCTGCTATGCTTGAAAATCTCTGTACAATCAATGTTCACAAAATTAAAGAAATGCAATAGTAACAACTATTAATCCCTTCTTGACGTAGTAAATCAAACCTGATTCTAAATTTTCTTTTATATAATTGTATTCTATCAGATCTTGACTATAGTCATATTAGTCTATTGGTTTTTTTCTTCTTGCAAAAGTAAAGTCTTGTAAAGTGGAAAGATGCTGATGCTGTCAATGTTAAATTTATTGTTAATATTATATGTGGCAAAAACCCTTCGTTAATAAATAATAATACTTTTAGAGATCAGTAAACATAAAATTACTTTATCCACTCTGTACTTATTGTGGGATGTACTACACTACACATTTCATTAAATAAAATTGCTAGCCAACTTCTACTGACCTTACACTTAAAAGATTTGTAAAAAAAATAAGAATTCTACTCAAAATGTTATACAACTGTGATTTAACTAATTTTTACAAGTTCTTGTAAGTGTATCATTGTTCATCTTCAGTGCTTGATAGGTAGGGTTGCCAGATCTCCTATATTTAACTAAAATCTCCTATTTACTATTGAATATAGGAGTAAATCTCCTATATTTTACTGTTTTCCATTGTAACTTATAATCCTTAACAAAAGGATAGAAAAAAAACCAACTTATTTCATATTTCAGACTTAAATTTTTGCTTATGTTAGGTGTGTTGCCTAACCAACATTTTAATTAAGTGATATTGATTGTTTGTTTGATATTAAAAGGACTTTTATTTACTCAAGTAGGCTTTAAATAAGTGTTTTTTCATGGTTTTTATTGTGAAAATAAAGCCGTATTTGTTATTTCTTACAATGTTTAAACTATCTTGCGTTAATACAACAAGTTAGAAAATTTTCACGTGATCTATATTCTGCTATATTTTTTCATCTTATCTTCTATTATTTGCTTTTTACAATCTGGAAACTCTATTGATAGGTAACAGTACTAACACATCAGAATGGAAAGATATACTTGTGTATATGAGAGTTGCTCTCTAACTGTTCTCAAGTTGAAATTAAGTGTTAACATAAATTTTTGTTTCAGAACCGTTCAATTTTGTTTGCAAAAAAGAGACTTTTAGTCAGCATCTTGAATTTTGTAGAAAAAGAATTGCAAGAAGATGCTACAAAAAAGGCTACGTTTAATCATATGCTAAAAGAGATTAAAGCTGCATATAACATTAACTACCAAAAAGAAAAAGCTGCGAAGATTGAAGGAGAGAACTTGGTCGAAATTGTTGAGAACTGCACTCAAGTATGATTACCATTAGTTATCAATATCATTATTACTTAATTTTCTCATCATATCTTTACATTTGTATTTTTTAGCTTTCTGAACCAGATTTTAACAAACAACTAGTTATAAACAGTGCCATGAACTTTTTCACTGAAGAATGCACAAAAGTAGACAAAGTAAAGTCTATTAAAACCATTATATCTGATTTTGAGAAATTAGTAAAATTTACTCATTTACCCAGAGAAGTCGAAAACACTGCAGCTACAATAAACTTATTACAAATCTTTAGTGAAACCCAAGCGGCATTTTACAAAACCAAAGGCGACGAATATTTTGCCAAAAAAGAATACAAAAAGGCTGTACAAGCTTTCACTATGTTAGTCCTCTTACTTTTTTTTTGATGGTGTAGTGATATTTGCAAAGGCAATTTTGTTTATTTACAGGGCAATTAATTATACGCCAACAGATGAAACATTGTTTTATGATCGTGCTGAAGCCAATGCACGTCTGAACAACCACGGTAATGTAGTTAAGGATTCATTGGAAGCACTTCGTTTAAACCCAGCATTTGCAAAATCTTATGGTCGTTTAGGGTAAGCATAATGTGACTAATAATTTTTTTTCAATTTTATTGTTTATAAATATTAATGGAACTATTGCAAGTACATGTCACATTAGCAGAAAGGTGTACATTCTCTAACAGAAATTATAGCTTTAGGGAATATACAAAAGATATTTCTCTTGTAATAAAATACCAACCATCTTTTTGCTAAAAGAAATTTTTGCTTTTTACCGCAGGTGGATCTTTCTGGGAATGCATCGTTATGAAGATGCAGTTGATTCTTTTCAGGGAGCAATTTATTTGGATCCTACAAACCATGATTACAAGGTTGGCTTAGAAATAGCACAAAATCGTCTGAGAGATCAAGGAGGATATTGCGTTATTTTGTAAATTATATATTTTGTTAATTGAATAGACAGCTGAGTAGTTGTTTTTGTATTTAAAATAAATTCTTTTTGAAATAATAAATTTATAAGCTTATCTTGATGTTTCATTAAATGATTATCAAAAAAAAATTCCTGTGATAAAATAATACAAAATAAACATTAAAAAATAATCATGAAAAACAAACCAAAAGTAAAATTAAATTCATTTGTATAACTACAAAGAAAGGTTTCAAAGGTGAGCCATCTCTGTAGATGCAATATGGTACTTCTAATATATTTTATTAGATACTAGCTCAGTTTAATAATTTTGAGACTTAAGTCGTAAAAAGTAAACTGTTAAAATAGAATTGAAGAGTGTCTAGTTCAAACACATTAAGCTTAGATTTGTTTCTTTTGAACACTGATTAACCCCACTTACATTTTCCTACCATGCATAGTCCTCACAAGCAGATATGGACTGCTAAAACATATGAGAAACCTTGATAAAATTGCCCGCTGTATGAGTGCAGACATGTTTTGTTCTCGTTAAAACAATTATTATGAATTTGTCCTTTTATACAAGGGAAAGAAGGAAATTGGTAATATTGCAGAATTTGAATAAAAGCCAAATATGATTAAAACTTGATCGTTTTTACTTTAATAAATATGTTTAATGTCAGAATAACCGATTTGGATAATTACCAGGTCCCAATTCTGTTTTTCAAATTTAACTGCCAATATCTTTACAGTATGTCCAGTATGTATGTATCAGGCATGCCAACGTATTTCATACCCAACATATCAGCTCCCATGCAGCAGTAAGTAGTTGGTAGTCAATAGTAATTATCTAAAGAAGCTTTTTGATCATTATGATTAAATCATAGAATCCTAACCTAACTAAACTAAAATCAGTTGTCAAATATTCTTTCGTCACAAAAAACTTTTAGAGCATGCTAACATTTCTGTGCTCATTTTGATTTAGTCCTGTGTACCATGTGAAAGAAAGCAACTAGTGATATCAAATATAGAATATAACCTCAATGATAAGAAGAAATTAAATGCAGGAATGTTAAACCTAAAAAAAAATTCATAAGATTTTCGGTGATTTTAAACATTTAAACTTTAAGAACGCCAGAAATTTTAGGATTCTTATTTTTTCACCTATTGATTTTAGGCTTGATTTAGTTTAAAAATGAAAATGATTTTGAATCAGTTTCTGTTTACTTTAATTTGTAAATGGAAAATGCCTATTTTGAAGGTTAGTTTGTTTCATCTCATTTTGTAACATTCATCAGAAATTCTTTATTGGGAATTTCATGCAAAATTTTATTTTCTTATAGAATTTCATTTCTTTAAATTTATTACTAACAATAAGTATATTCGCTTGCAGATGATTTTATATTCATTTTATAACAGCGACACTGATACATGTACACCACAAACCTATTCATTTTAAAAGTACTTGCTGTAGCCTTAACATATTGAAACTATATGCACAGGCTATTTGAGTTGCTGTACGTTGCAACACTTTTAACTTTTAAGGTTAGAAAATCATAAGTGCACATTTATGATCAGTGGCAGTATATACAACGAATGAACCTACTGATTTTTATATAAAATATGAACTCATAGTTTTCCTGAAAAGAGGCACTTTTTGCAAAAGAAAAGGTCCTTGCAAGAATTGTAATAAAGCTAATGTACGACAAACTTCTACTCTTTCATATAGAATAACCTCACATAAAAGGGACTCAAACTGGTTAAAGAAATCCCATTGAAACTCAACACAGAATGAATTCATAGAAGAATTTATTTCTTCTATGATGAATTACAGAAAAGCAAAAGTTTTAACCACACAAATTAATAACAAATTACTTTTCATGGAAAATGGTATTTATTTTTCAAAACCAGTACAGAACATTTATATTGCTACATATTATAAATACAGAGAAAAAAAGAGTTTCAATCATTATGATTCTATAACCTAAAATGTCTGATGTCATTTTCTATGCTTTAGAAATATTTTTCATTTCTGTAGAAGTTAAACTTACCCTGAATTCACTCCCGTTTTGAGTCTTTGTCCAAACCCTACGGATTCCCTTTTTCTTTCAATTACTGGTTTGTATGTATATCCTCACTCTCGGTAGATGTTTCACTCCTCACTTAAATCAGAAACCTTTTATTTGTTTCGTCTTTTTGAAAATAAGTTTTAATGTAGTTCTGTCAAATATAAATACACTTATTTTAAATAAATATTTCCACTCATTATACAAAATTATGTTTAAGCAAGTTTTTTTCATTATTCTTAATTTAGTATAAGTAATCATCATTATTATTATAGTTTTCATATGTGTAAGACTATCAAAAATGTTATTTTAAATTATCCTAATGAAGGGAATATTAAAAACATTTTTAAAATAGTCTACTCATTTCATTGGTCATTATTCTTGATTGCAACTTCAATAATACCAAGTGATCCATAAATACTGTTGCCTGTTTGAATTTGACATGCTGTAGAAGGGGTATGATTTATTAGTTTTGGTCAGTAACACTACCTTTATTGTCATTCATTTGATTGCCAACCAAAACTAATAAATCGCATCCCTCCTTACACTGTGCAAATTCAAACAGGCAACAATGTTTATAGATAAACCGGTACTAACTATTCCTTATTCATAGAGTCAGCCATAAACTTGCCTCTTGGTTTACGAAAAAAAAATTAATAAATAAAGAATATTAATATTAAGTACTAATTGAATAATGCTTAATATTTGATTATTTTGGAGGGATATCATTCA
This sequence comes from Ignelater luminosus, assembly GCA_011009095.1. Classification (NCBI taxonomy): domain Eukaryota; kingdom Metazoa; phylum Arthropoda; class Insecta; order Coleoptera; family Elateridae; genus Ignelater; species Ignelater luminosus. The sequence goes on from VTPC01001554.1 coordinate 93,490, forward strand.
AGAATTAATTACTATTTAAAAAAAAAGAAAGAGGAGGATATGAATTCCTCATTTTATTAATTTGTCAATACAGTTTAGGAATTTACTATTTGATAAGATTTACAATATTTATCTCAAGTATTTTTTAATAAGATTTACAATATGTACATGAAGTATTTAAATTTAACAGAATCTTTATCAAAACGAAAAAATTATTCACTAAAAGCGTTGATTGACATATTGCGCTAAAAGTAACTTATCTATTAAAGAGACATTAACAATATACAATAAAAAACAATAAGAAAATGAAAGAGAATAATTTCAGGTTTTATCTATTTTTGCCCAGTGTAATACAGTGCTTTCAGAAAAGAGATTTTAAATCAAATATATTTTTGCATATGAATTTCATATTTCAGACTTAAATTTTTGCTTATGTTAGGTGTGTTGCCTAACCAACATTTTAATTAAGTGATATTGATTGTTTGTTTGATATTAAAAGGACTTTTATTTACTCAAGTAGGCTTAAATAAGTGTTTTTTCATGTTTTTTATTGTGGAAATAAAGCCGTGTTTGTTATTTCTTACAATGTTTAAACTATCTTGCGTTAATTTAGTGGTCCGCATCTTCTTGCAATTCTTTTTCTACAAAATTCAAGATGCTGTTCATATTAATTCGTACTTTTAACAGTTATGTTAGTGGTCTGCTAAATTTTAAGTTGTGAATTTAGTGGTCCGCAATATCTAAAAGGTTGCCGACCGCTGACCTAGACCACGAAATGTTGGTAACTGATGTACTTTGGGCTTCTTAAGATATTTTTGTTTAATATGCTTCTTTGGAGATTCACTAACCAATTCTGCCAAAGAGCAAACATTAGTTATGATACATGGTAGTGGTTCTACTTCAAGATCTTCATATTTTATTTTAGGATCTTCTACCAATTGAATATCTTCATCCTGCATTTTTGTTTTAATGTTAAATTTGGGAGGATCTACATCATTCAACAAAAACTCTTTAACTTCTATTTTAGGATTTTCTAACAATAATTCAACATCTTCATCAGGTACTTCTGTATTAATGTTAAATTTAGGTGAATCTACATCATCTACATCTACATCTACATCCTCCTCTTCTATTTTAGAATTTAACACTTTAATGTTTTCACTGTGCACATTACTTTAGTGATAAATTTAGGAGGAGCTACATTATCTTGTGAAGATTCACTATCTGAATCCAGCATACAGTCATCAAAAGGATCTTTTAAAGTCATAACATTCTTAATGTAATCCTCACTTGCTAAGAATGATAATTGAGATTGTCCAAAATCATGTCTCATCTTAGTGTTAACTACAAGAGTATCTTCTAACAATAATTTAATATCTTTATCATGTACTTTAGAGGTAAATTTAGGCGAATCTGATTCCAATATAGATTTGCGATTTCAAATAGAGGAGTGTCTTCTTGAACACGCTTATTCTTATTTTGTAAATTTTCATTGGTTTTATGTAGAGTAGGTTCTTGTGTAGTTTTAAAATCAGGAGAATCTGACAGACCCTCTGAAGATATGCTGATATGATTGCCTGAGTCATCAGTTGTCCTGAAACAAGAATATACTGTTACATTATTAATATAAAACTAAAATATACTAGTACAAACCATCATCTTCGGATGTAGATTCAGAAGTACCACTAGTGCTTGAATCTAAAAAACAGATTACGGTATTATTAGTATTTAAGGAAGAATGTAATATAACTTTAAAATCACAGTGAAAACCAATACCAAATTAAAATAACAGGATATATTAATTCAATCAGACGTGTTTCTAAAAGCAAACAGCTGTTGAGGCTGAGGTGTCACAGGGCACACAAATGCAGTTTTACTTGATTTTACCCAATTAAAGATATACGTATGTAAAGTGCATTATTTGCAGTTGTTTTCAAGAATTTTGTATTTTTTATAAATTATTTGCATAAAATGGTGTATTATCTGATATAAAGCTAAGTAAGAGTTTCAGATTCTTTCATGCCTCCCTAAGACAGCTTTCTTTAAACACTTTAGAACATTCTACTACTAGTATTCAAAAACCCAAATTCAGTTAAAGATCTATCCTGATGGACTTCCTAGGATGTAATAAAAATTAGAACATGTCCAAGAAAAAGAAAATCTCATGACTACCTCAACGAAATTCAAAATAAAATAAAAACACTGATCAACTTGGCCTGCTGCACTCTAAATTAACAGTCTTGTTTATCATAAATGTCATTACATTTATTGATGACTGTATTTGTTGTCACATACAGTTAAATGTGTTTTTCTAATAATTGTGAAAAAACTGATTTAACTTTAATTTATGGAATACATCATAAAAATACCTTGATGGCTGTTTGTATATACATAAGTACGATGGTTTTCTCGTAGAAAGTATTCTACCGATACCATTTCTAAAAGCCTGGAGAAAAATTTACTGGGGAACTGGCCAAATTAAAAGAAACCGAGGCAAAAGGTAGTAACAAATGTAGAAAATGAAGTTGCTGTTTTCTAGTTTCTTAATGAAAATCCACAGGTAAGCCAAAATAAAATTGCAGACTTACAGTTAATCAATTCAGTGTCCAAAATTGTTAAAGAAAAAATCTTAAAAACAGAATTAATGAAGGGTACAGAAGGATTAGATCAACAACACTAAGCAAAGTAATAAGATTTTTCTGTAAAAGAATTGAATCTTGTAAAAGGAGCGGTGGTTAACATTTTCAGCAATTACTTAATGCCATTTTTGTTTAATTTTTTTGTACATAAGCCTGTGCCTGTTTTTGCTGTTTGTTTTTAACTTTACAATTATAACATTTTTGAATAATAAATGTCACCAATCTACATTTAGCATTTTCTTCAATAACCTGTAATTTGGGTTGCATAAAAACAACCAGGTTCATCAGCGTATGTGAATAACCTTGTATACGGGGTGTTAAAAAAATAGTATCAAAAACTCCAAGGACGTAGTATCTCAGAAATCATGCAATTCTAAACACATGTTCATCTAAACTTTTTTACTTATTTTCATGAGTACTGCATGCCCTTAGAGTTTTCAACGCATAACAATTATGGAAATAGTGTTTTAAAAAGCTCTCTCAATTTTATAAACTGATTTACTTTGAGCCACCTGAATCTGGAGCTGTATAGATTTTCTAGCAGATTCTTGTACAAGGGCTGCTGGTATCCTGGAGTAAAGTTGTTTTGGTTTCAAGTTTTACTCCATTGAACTGAAATGGATTGTTCTGCAGCAATGAATGTACTTTCCTCCTTGGCACCATAATACAGAAATTAATGTCACTTTGAATCCTTTCATAGAACACATCATCTACAACCATTGTTGCTACCCTTTTTCTTCCACTGAAACAACAACAACCAAAGATAATACCTAGAGGTCGTCTGACACGATGCTAAATTTAGTACAAAATGTGTGTTAAGAATTCTTTATAAAATTTTGTAAAAGATTTAGCATGGTATCAGTTGGCCTTAACAGATAAAATATATATCTCACTTATGAAATAAAATTATAGGAGATAAAACACACTTTACAAATATTTTTAAGGTATAATAAAAAAATGCGAAACAAAATAGAAATGTTAAAGTTTTGCTATGTAAATTTAAAACATTTCTTCTGTTCAAGAGCAGTCAGCAAGTGGTAGCAGTTGAATCTAAAGTTCCTGGGCAGTTGGCAACAACCATCTGTTTGCTACTGCTATTTCATGCAGAGTTTTAAAAAGTGCTTTCGTATTCTACAGGTTCTTTTTGAGATTAGGTATAAATTGTTGCATTGGAATTGAAACGGCGGATCCTTGCATGACCAACCAACAGGGAATCATTCGGACGGTACTTGTATTTGTATAGTAGACCAGTTAACAAGTGTCAACAAATATCACCTAATCAGATGTGTAATGCAGCTGATTCAGTACCTAGTGCTTATGGGGATTCACCATCTGATGATTACTAATGGTAATGTACTTACATCAAATGGTTTGAATATTTTGTTTCGCATAAAAATTGTACCTGTAGAAAATGCTACATATCAAAATATAGATGTTCGGCGAGGTATGAAATAAAGGCTGATTGGCATTATCCTTTTTCCTACCTATTTTTTAGGATCAAACTATCTTAAAATACAACCTAGTTCAAGTTTTGGGCATTTAACATGAAGTTTATCAAGGTTAATTTTCCCAAGTTCATTGAACAGTGCTACCACACCAACCTACAAAGTTTTGGACGTTTTGCATTTTGTTTACCTTAACCTCAATTTATATTTCAGTTTTTATAAAAAGTTTGTGTTTACAACCAACTGCTATTCGTTTGTTTGTGTTACAATGTTGAATAAAAATGCTAAAAATCTAAATAGGATCTAAATTCCTAAAATTGTACCATTGGCACTGTTTTATTATAAAATTATTAACAGTTGCTAATGTTAAAATGTCATTTAGTGCACAAGTTTAGGATAGAATTTAGTATCAAAATAAGTCTGGATCTAGTTTGTCAATCCACTTTTTAGCAGTTTTTAGGATGAAAAAAGGATGGCATTTCACATTATAATAAACCGTCCTCGACGTCTAGGTTGTAATTTATAGCGAAAAAAAGGTTTAATATAGGATAATGTCAATCAGCCTTAAAATGCAATATTTCAATAATAGATGAAGATTTTAAAATTCTCAAAATAACATTTTAAATGTCACTCAAGAAGACATACATTTACTGAACAAAGATTTTAAGTTTTCATCTATCCCTGTGATAAACATGATTCTGGAACTTTAGTTGTCGGATAAGAATGTAAAATATAATTTCTTTTGGTTATTTACATGGTAAAAAGTGATATTTATGATGAACCTGCTAAATATTCAATGTCAATGCCATTAACCAATCGAACATGTCAAATTTAAAATTATCCAATTAGATCGGCTAATCATGTAACTAACTCGACCATTTGATTAACTATGCTTTAGACTATGGTGCAATAAGTTTTCCGAGCTTGTTATTAATAACCAATTAACAAACAAAAATCAATAGTTGGTGTTCAGATTGAAAAAACAACAATTACAAATTATCTTGATTATTAATTGTATTGACATATTTTTCTAGTACTTACCCTTAGCTTCTTCACTTCCATATTTCTGCCTTTTCTTGGGTTTTGCTACCGTTTGTACGCTTGCTATAAACAAAAGGTTCATGTTAGTAACATTACAATCTGCAATAAATGTATTGAATGAGTTGATAATACAGTTCCAATCAAGACAAAGTCATTGTGCTAATGTATACAAAGTAAGTGAATAAAGATGAGTTTAACAGATGTAGTGCAATAAAACAAGCAAGTTTAGATAAAAATAGAAGTAAAGTGATAAAAAAGATTAACAAGCAAGCGGGAGATTTAAAAAAGGAAGCTAAATTCTAAATTAATATTCATTGTATTTTTTATATTGAATAAATCTCATAATTTGCCCTCATAAGATAAAAAAAAAGCATGTAATGTCAAACCAAAACATCAGTGGAACCTGTTCAACGCATTTTATATGAATGTTTGACCTAAAATATACGCCACTCACATTGCTAACCAGGGTAGAAAAGAACCATCGATGGTTCCAGTTAGAATAACATTTTCAACGATAGTTGAATGCTACAGGGTGTCTTCAAAAGTATACAGGAAACTTTACCAACCCAAACCCATACTACATACAAAAATAAAACAAAATCCTCAAAAATAAGAAAGGTGAAGAGTTAGAACACATTTAGGGTATCACTGATATGCTATTCTCACTTCATGATTTTCCATGGCAATAAATCTTATCATTTTTCTTTTTATTAAGATGAGATAAAGTTATATCATTTTATTTATATTCTAATTATGACTGATTTTAACCATGAAATGAAAATACATGACAAGCAATTTTATTAAATTTTTATTCAAAAGAAAGTTGCACAGTAAAGTAAATAATTAGACGATTTTAAATAAATTAATTACTTTTTAAGAATTAGAAAAATAAAAAGCTAAGTAAAAGAACGTTTTGAAAATACAATTCATTAAATTATTTTTTATTATTTTAAGCTATGGAAATGCAATGCACTCTGACCATCAAATAATGTGGAACCAATATTGTTAGCCCTCTAGCTGCCCTACTGTTATTAATAAGAAAATTTTTTATTGGCATTCTTTGTATGTTTTGAAGCGTCCTACTTGATGTTGAAATTTCTTGTATGCTTTCAAAAACACGCTGTATAATACATATACTGCAAGTATCACCAACCAATTTTAGTCGAGGTCTATAAACAATATACAGCATGCAAGTAAGGGCATACCGTGTTTAAGCATCCTCAGATGTCCCAGCAAGTTTTGAATATTTATTCTGCTTTGTTCTATTTTTCAGATAGTAAATATTTTCATTTTAAAATGTGTTATGGAAATTAATAATTTGTTATTTACATTAGTTTTGCTGGTTGATGACATACTACTGTGTATTCATACAGCTCAAAAATACATTGAAACACTTTCTTCTTGAAAACGGAGTGATAAATTAAAGAACTAAAAACTAATTGCATTTGAAAAATTGTCCTAGTCAGCCTAATAAAACAGAACCCTGTATAACAGAATATATCAATATTTATCTTCTCCTTACTTGTTGTAAACTACAAAAATATAGCATTATAAAATTCAGAATCTGCTATAAAATTTAAATAAATATTTCGACCTGCAATAACAGTATAATCATGACAATGTAGTTTTATTATTATGTATTACAATAGATCAATCCAGAAATACACATAGATATCTTAAAACTTCTTGATTTTTCTATACTTATTCCTTAATCCTTACGATTAATGCTAAGCATTAAGGACTTCGAGTTTCATTACTTCGGATAATCAAGTTTTACTATAAATTTAGTGATGTCAAATGAAAGCGTAATAACCTAAAGGGTATTTCACTTACATTAGATGTTGAGTTTTTAGATGGTTAGTTAAAATTTAACTTGTTATTTTAAAAACAATTTACATAAATGATATATTTTTAACAGGGAAAAAAAACATTAAACCAATAATCATTCAATGCGGTACCTGCCAATATCTTTTATAATAGTATTTATGTTAATAGTAATGGATGTTGTAGATATCTTTGTGAAATCTTTTTCCATTATTTATGTCAATCATGAAAGAGATTATAGATAACCAAAGATGTATCGTCAAGCATCAGTCATAATGGAGAATACCATTATACAGAGTTTCTACAGAAGTTCTTAACAAACAAGAAAATTCTTTTAAATTTGATTGATTACAATTTTGTCATTGAAATCTGACATCGTTGCATGCAGCACATTTAACGTCAAAACTGCATTTAAAAATTTAACAAAGAAATATTTAGAACATGTTCTTTACACGCAGAATTAACATGATTTTTTTTTATTCAACAACTTTTTTAACTTCACTGGAGTCTTATTTAAGCCAATAAGTTATATTGTTGTACGATAAATATTCATTGGAGAAATCTTTTTTAATGCAAATAAATAATTAAAAAAAAACCAGAAAACTTATGATTCATTTTAATTAGTAGTAAATGATTGTTTACTGTACAAAATAATTCTGTATTTTAATCTGCAAAAAACTGTTTTTTAAATAATACATTAAATAAAGCAACAGTACATAACTATTAATTAATTTTATTAAGCAACTTTTAAATACATTTCTTTGTTTGCAATTTCAAGAAAAAATGAAAAATAAATTAATTTTGTTAATTTGTTGATACATATAAAAAACAATTACCTAAGTACATACAGTTTCAAAAAAGAAACCAAAAATAACTAAATAAATATGTTGGTACTATTTGCAAAATTGAATGAGATTGAAATAAAAACAATTTCTGAAAAAAATTTAAAAAAATTAATTAATTCCAATAAACATTACATACATTTTACAAAATTGAACAATTAAAATCAAAGCAATTTCAAGAAACAGATTATGAACAAATTTAGCTGTCTCAATTAATATGTTGATACAATTCACAAAAGTTTGAATCTTAAGGCTTGTAAGTATCAAGTTACAAACTGACAACTGAATGAATTATTTGCCTTTATGTTGGCATTGAATGTAACTGAGACTCAAAATTTGTAAGAATTCAAATATTTTATACAATTGGATAAGATTAATGGCCGCCTTTAGTATACAGTATTACAATGTAAAAGAACATAGAAGCCTCAATTCAAAGTACAACTAAATAAAATTCTTGATTTGCCTTTATATTGGCATTTTATGTAGGTAATTAAGATAGAGAAGTCTTAAAGTCCAGGAATTTCAAAGAAGGATTGCAGAATCTCCATAGGATCCATGTCCGGCCCTTCAAAATTATACTCACACACTTCTTCAATTCTTTCTTCATACATAACATTCTCTGGATCTTTGTCAATAAGATTTTGGTAAATCTCGAGAGCATCTTCATAAAGACCTTCTTTCATGCAGACCACACTAAAAGTTTTACAAGAATATAATAGTTAAAAAAATAATTTATTACTATACATCTTATTTATTTTCATAAGGTTTCCTTCATGAAACTTATATTGAAAGTGCAAACATTGTTTTATTTCAATATAATAGTATTAATTATTTAACTAACATGACTAGTGCATTGTGAGTAACAAGATTGATTTCAAAATATGACAGGAGATTAAAAGTTGTCAACTCTTCTTGACAATTCCATTAAATGCTGATTATCATACGTGTGATAAAATGATTCAAAGCAGAAAATCTAAAATAAGTTAAAACACAAAATGGCATTTATTTCAGAAAAAGCTAAAAACTAAAATAAATAAGATCTTACAGCTTCGATACAACAAAATAACTCTTGGCTGATACTTGAAATGTTAGCATCTTATCTTAAATCATAGGTGTGATACCAGTTGTGCTGTATAAGTCACAGTCCACTCTAAATTATTATTTTCTCAATCTTAACTTACTTACTTAATATAGTAAGCAAGCATACATTCATGATTTTTGTTTAATGTTTGTTGTTAATCAGTGTAATTCTTACCCTACATAGTCATGGGCTCTTGTAAAAGGATCTAGATCCATTGCTACCATTGCATCCTCAATAACACGTACATGGTTCCCCAGTTTTAAATAAGCTTCTGCACGATTACAATACAAACTACTATTATATGGTCCGTATTCAATAGCTCTAAAAATTGAAATTTTTGAATTAAGAATATAATTAGGAAAAAAAAGCAAACTCACAGTGTAAAAGCTTTTATTGCAGTTTGGTATTGGTCTGATGATAATTTAGAAAGTCCCAGAGCATTAAAGACTTCTGCTTGGTTATCTAGAAAAATTTCAAATAAACATTTAGTTTTGTAATTGGTTTTCCATGGCCTGTACATTTCTTCAGTGACATTCATCACACATATCATAACATCTTCTACATATTCTAATCTATCCATGCACAACATTTCTTTGGCAAAAAAATTGAAGATTTTATCAATAACAAGTTTTCTACGGAAAACCATGTCAGATGGCTAAAAATGTAGATCATTATAGTTATTAAAAAAATACTAATGGAATTACTAACATTCTGTCCCATTTCTTCTAGAATGGTAATTATATTTTCCACTGGCATAATAGAAAACTTTTCTTGCCAGTAATTGACCTCATATGTTTCGTTAACACTTTCAACCAGTTCTTCAAATGTTGATACATTATAATCATCTTTGTACTCATTTTCCAAGTATTGAAGTAAACTTAAAATAAATCGTTCTTTAGGAAATGACAGGAATCGCAACTAAAAACAAATTATTCACATATTATGATTGATAAATAATATGTTAACAGCTCAGAAACTAATGTATTTCACATAAATGCTATAATAACCAGGGTTACCAGAATAAAAATCAGGTTCAGGGTTGTATAAAGATAATTAGCATCTTAGAGATTCTGTTCAGCAGTTTTTGGATCTAATTTAACCCAATTAGTTATTCTTTTGAGTATTTTTCATTCAATAAAAAAATGTAAAAATAACAATATACTATGCAATCATTTATACGATTATATATGTGATCACTTGATGTTTCTGGCAACACTCCCAATGTGAAATAATAAAATGTAGTAAACACAGGTATTTAGAAGCAAAAACAGTCAAATACACTTAACAAGCAATATATTAATTAAAACAATAGTTTCTAAATACTTAAAAGTTAATTTAGATACTGTATTAAATAATTATTCCAAAAATACTTACATTTTGAAGCATTTTTCCAAATTCTTCTACAACAGTAATACTAAAAAGTAAAGAAGCGGGTAAAATAACGGTATAATGGAAAATGCACCAATAAACAACGATAATTTACTATCCAATCAATGATCTTTAAATACGCGCCTCAATTTAAATTATTCTAACCTTAAAATTGCAAAATCAAGATATGGCGAAGAATTTATTGTATGTACTTTAATAATTTTACAGATGGCTAAGTAAATTGATACTTTTCACGATATTTCTGCGCAAATCCTGAAAATGGTTAAACTTAAAGCATCAAATTTCCTACAGAAAGAAAATAGAGGAAAAAACCAACTTATTTTATATTTCAGATTTAAATTTTCGTTTATGTGTATGTTGCCTAACCAACATTTGATTGTTTGTTTGATATTTCAAGGACTTTATTTACTTAAGTAGGCCTAAATAAGTGGTTGTTTATGTTTTTTATCGTGGAAATAAAGTTATGTTTGTTATTTCTTACAATAATGTTTAAACTATCTTACGTTAATAGAACAAGTTAGAACATTTTCACGCGATCTCCTATATTTCCTCATCTTATCTTCTATGATTTGCTTTTTACATTTTGACAACCCTATCAGGAGTACGAAAATAATAAAATATATGTATAGGATGTTTCATTAAAAAAGAAGGTCGGCATATCACGCATTTATAGAATACCCTGTATAGTTGAAAGTAACTTCAGAACGAATTTTTCGATATATCTACAAGAACAGAGATTATCCTTCGTCCGCGGATCGTTAGAACACCCTGTATATAGAGAAGTTTGCATGTATACATTCCATACTATTTTCAATGTCCAATGACCAACGAGCTCCAGCAGAGAGAAACTAACGTCGCGGTATGGACTTGCTATTGTTGCGGTAATACTTATCAAACGACTCGTAGACCTATCGGAAACTTTGGAGACTAATTAGACTGTTACCTTCACCCTACATTAATGTAAGGGATTCGAACTTCCGCAGTGCCATTGGTATAGTAGTTATAAAAAGTACATTTGAACATGTCAGCGAATACTTGGTAAACAATGGTGATAAAATGCATTTTGCCAGTAGAATAGAAAGTTTTACTGCTATTGATTTAACCCTGTTATTCGATATTTCTACCTATTTTTGAATGGAATGGAATGGCCTAATCTGCCTGACATTTACAACAACGATCATCTTCTATAAGCGACCAACTTCCTTGATCTTGTGGAAAGCAGTCAAGTGTCTCGTGCAAGGATATGATTGTTGATAGAAAACTAGCTATTCGTAAATCTGCCACAACATTAATGCCTACAGTATCACGGTAGCCATTATTATAATCGATTTAAAAAAAAACAAACGCTGGTACTTTGGTGGAATGACGAACTGGAAGTCGCTACAACAAACAAAAAAAAGAAACATTAAACAACCATTATTAGCATTTCGTGTGATGTGAGTCCGAGTCCACATATGGCCTATATATGGAATCAAGTTCGTACTATAAAAGAGCAAGTCTACCCCCGTCGTTCTAAATAATCATAAATAACACTTTATATTATAAGCAAGTAACAATCAAGCTCACGTGGAAGATTTAGAACGTGCTCGAGACGAGATTGGGCGTTCACTTTACTATAACTATTGAAGCGCTATCGCACGTTTATAAATACGAATCATTCTTCGCCTGGCCCGATGATGCTATGTGTGAAATGGTGTCACGCCTGCTTACTAAAAGGAAACATCATCTACATAGTTCTAAGACAATTAAATAGGTTACGCAATTCGTTAATTCGTCCATTTGAACATTATTGAGATCGGCCAAAATAGGTCAAATTGTATACGGCATGCCAAGTAAGTACAATCAACAGAACACAATTACTCTCTGAAGGCACTCATCCATCGAGTGTAATTTAGATCACGTTACCATACATACAAAATGGGAAAGGAAATTATTTGGATACTGATATCAAGATATGAGAAAATTGTCAAAAACGAATAAGTTGATCGCCGTTGAGCAAAAGATGCCGCAAACAACGTTAGTGAAAAAGTACTTAAGTCCGTGCTAGAAGATACCAAACGTAGAAAAATTATTAATGCAGAATGGCAAAATAATTAGAACCTCAAAACGTAAAACGATCAAAGTTTCGTTCAAAAAATGGATATGTCCTATCACATTAGCCCGTAAAGAACAGGTTACACTTACAGCATTTCATACTTACCAATTTTATTTATTTGCTAGTAATCCACCTCTAAGGTATGAACAATGCGACACAATACAACTAACAATACTGAACCATTTGCAACCAGGTATAGCAAGTTTCTAAAATTAGCAGAGTAATCTGTTAAATTCTCGAGAATTCGACTACTTCCGTAGATAAGATAGTATACTATAAGCAATTCTTTATTGCTCTTGCGGCAGTCTTTCTGCGATTTACTTGATATTCTTATTTCGTTTATTACAGTTTATCAAATGTGATACCGACCGTTTGTAGTTCTCATAAATTCGTACTTGTAGATTTCATTTGTCCAATACATTCATGCGATTTTATTTTTTGCATATAGCATTTTGAATCTTTATAAAAATTACACAGATATCTTTCTACTTCATGTTTAAAACGTCCTGTAAAAAATAGAATGTAGAATGCAGCCCAAATCAAAATCAAGCCAAATCTGCTAGATCAACTTACGCTCTAAAATGCCTAGTTTCTAAGATACAGGCATGCAGCGTGTAAAAGCTCAACCTTGAGAGATTAGTAAATGAAGATTGGTAGAAAACTAGATCCTTCATAGTAGTAACCATATAGAAGATCTGAATTCAACTTCATCTTTGTTTTCAATTGAAACTACCCTACAAAGAAAAATGGTGTCACGAACCATATAAAACGTAACATTTTAGTTTATAAATTCTTTGTTTTAGACAAGGAAAATACAAACCAACAACAATGTACAGATGCAGTATGTTTTTCTATAAAAAAACTTCTTTACACTTTTGCCTCAAAATAATTAGGAAAGCAAATACAGTGCAACCTCTCTATATCGGACCGGGTCCGTAATACAGAGATGTCTGCTATGAAGAGGTAAAAACACACGGATTACAACGTTTTGGAACTTAGGAAAGTGTCCATAAGGCCGCAGTCTCATTGCAAACACTACCATCAATAACCATCGACTAGCATCAAGCAACCACCAAAATTCCCAGCAGGTTGGAAATTATGAACTGATGCACGCTGCTTGATGGTGACTGATGGACAACGCTTGTTGCAGTGAGACTAGCACGTACTAAATTGCTAGTGGGCTAATTTTGGTTGATGGAAGTCACTGGATGGCACTCGATCAGTGAGACTGCGGTCTGAAGTGTCCGTTGGTAAAAGATTTCACTGTAATTGGACATTGAAGATTTTGTTAAATAGTAGCCGGGTGAAGAATTATCATTTATCACAAATCATTTGAGACAAGCACTGCTTATAATTATATATATATAGAAATTGTAATTGACAGAAACAAATCTTGAAAATTGATTTTTCGTAGGTTTAAGCAAACAGTTGAGGGGCAGAAGCTATGAGTAATAGGTGTACAGCGATATACCATAATTTGTTAACATAAGGGGTCAAGTGGATCACCACTTTTATTCGTGAACAACAGTCAGAGAACGAAGGAGATATTTTGTAAATAACTTATTACGGCAAAACCAGAGCTGTCCAAATATGGTTTCAAAAGCCTTCTCAAGAAAATACCACATAGAACAAATGAATCCCAAGTTAATGAGAACAATAAAAATTCGTGGATTCATACCATTGCTGAACATTTGAGCACAATGCGTACAGGCTCTGGAAAATCGGCTCCCAACTGTCCCGAATAGAAGGATTTCAGTGTCAGATTACTACCCGGTTAAATAGATGATCAGGACTCAGAAGACGACGTCCTATGTATAAATAATTGCTTTCTAAATAACCCCAAAAGGGTTAAAACTAGCGAACTAGCTTTTAGCCCTGTAACTTCTTAAGGAAGCAATCTAGCCTACTGCAAGTTACGCTCAATCGGCCTATTTTGGCCCTAAAAATCCAGCTTTAACAGTTGTTCCATTACTTTATTATACAAAGTAAGCAAATAACGCAAATCGTTATTTATCGTCATCTCTAAATAGAACACCTTGTATCTGTTACTGTTGCTTAAAAGGGTATAAAACCCTCTGTTGTTTGATAACACACACAACATATCTTGAACCAGTAGTTTTTCTGTTGTACAGAATGAATGTTCAAACATAAATTTTCAATTGTAATTTCAGGAAAGAAAAAGATAAAAGGAAGAAAGAGCAGAAAGCGAGAAAAAGACAAAAAGAAACAGATGAAAAAGACAAAAAAAAGAAATGAAGAGAGATGAAGAGAGATGATACAAAAAGGTGTAAAAAATATCAGTGAAAGAAGGAAGAATAAAGACATAACACTGACAGAAAACAAAAAGTCGAATAAAAGAAAAACTGAAGAAAAAGGTAAAAAAAAGGTAATAATCAGGGAAAAAAGGTAATAATCAGGGAAAAAAGAAAATTGAAGAGAAACAAAAACTCTTTGTAAATGCAGTATTTTGATTAATTTTAATCTCTGAGGCTGCTGAGGCTTAATGTTAATAGCACGCATAGTCGAAAATCAGTTTTGGAAAGTTTTTTTTTTATTTTAAACACCTTTATTCAGGTATGACTACTACAATCTTAATATAATTAATTTATTAGTACAGATGAATTGTGTTTATATTAAACAAGGCTTGTGTGGAAATACTAAACCAGTGCTTAGTTGCCAATAGTACTCTTTACGTCTTTTATCTACATAATTCATGCGGTTTTGTTCGCTTCAGTCTTCTTCTTTCATTGTTTGTGTCCAATAATTGAATTGCTTCCACGTTTGGATGATTGAGAAGTCTAATCTCATGTTTATTGGCTCGTTCCTTGATGACTTCCTCTATCGTGGGTTATGTATTTCGTTATTGGTTACGTATCGATACGCGTTGGTGATCATCCTCAGGAATTTGTTTTGACATTTTTGTATTATCTCTCGATTAGATTTATGTGCACAACCCCAAAGTTGTATCCCATACATCCATTTCGGTTTGAATATAGATAGATAAATACAATGAAGATTCATTTTAGAATAATGTCCAACCAGCCAATACATTTGTCGTTGTTTAATGCGAATTTGTTCAGCTTTTTTTCTTAGATGGTGTTTCCAGTTTAATCTTGAATCTAAATGAAGCCCAAGATATTTTGCTGATTCTGCTTGAGGGATTGGTACCTCGTTGAGATATGTTCTTAGACTGCAATTTCTTCGCCGCAGCGTATATGTGACGTGGACTGATTTCAGCTCGTTAAGCTTGATTTTCCAGTCTTTTGTCCATCTGTTGATTTTGTTCAATGTGCGTTGAGTTTTCTCAACTGCTATTGATTGTGATTCATTTACCGCCATGATTACGGTATCATCTGCAAAGGTTCCGGTGAATGTCTCATCTGATGTTGGAATATCAGCAGTATATAGCAGGTACAAAAGGGGTCCCAACACACTTCCCTGCGGTACGCCTGCTTTTATTGGATAAAATTTTGACTTGGCATCCTCGTGCATCACTCGAAATTGCCGATTAGCTAAGTATGATTATAGCAATCTGCAGTAATTTTTGGGTAGCATTTTACTCATCTTGAGGATTAAACCTTTGTGCCACACTCTGTCAAACGCCTGTGACACATCAAGGAATTCTGCAGAGCAATATTTCCCTTCTTCAAAAGCTCGTTCAATGACTTTGATGACTCGATGTACTTGATCGATAGCTGAGTGTTTATTTCGGAATCTGAACTGGAAGTCCGGGATTTTTATTAAAGGCTTAAGCCGCTTTAAAAATAGTTTCTCGAATAGTTTTGAGATTGTTGGAAGAAGTGAAATCGGTCTATACGATCCAACTTCCTCGTCTGGCTTATCTGGCTTTTTTAACATGATTATCTGTGCCATTTTGAAGCACTCAGGAACGTATTCCAAGCGTAAGCAGGCATTGAAGAGATA
This sequence comes from Ignelater luminosus, assembly GCA_011009095.1. NCBI lineage: Eukaryota > Metazoa > Arthropoda > Insecta > Coleoptera > Elateridae > Ignelater > Ignelater luminosus. Next base: position 109,749 of record VTPC01001554.1, read on the forward strand.
TGTAAGCATGATAATGGCCTTCCTTGGCAGTTCTTTGAACACCCCAGGTGATATTTCGTCGATCCCTGGTGCCTTTTTTGGATTGAGATTTTGATCTATTTCTTTTGCTATTTCTATTGGTGCGAACAATTTGAATGCTATTTCTGGTTGATAAGTTGGTATAGTTTGGATATCAGACTGTATTTCGTGTGGTTGGAATGTATTTGCTAGATGTTGCGCGAACAATTCAGCTTTTTCACCGTTTTTTTCGTAGCCAGTTACCTTGAGTGTCTCTTATGGGAGGGACACGAGTAACGGGCCTTTTGTATCTTCTTGTCGCTTTCCACAATGAGTATTCCTTATCCACTTCCGGTCCGAGGTTATTTAAGTACTCGTCGAGGCAATTTTGTTTGTATGTATTAATCATTTCTCTGACTTGATTGCTTATTCTGTTGAATTCTGTTTTATCAGTAGCGTTTCGGGTAGTGTGCCATATCATTCTGGCTCTCCTTCTTTCTTTAATTTGTTCCCTAATACTAGCAGGATATTTTATTTCACATATGGGAGTTTCTTTTGCTTCAGGGGTAGCTTTTCTTGCTGCTGTTTTGATATTCTCAATAAAATTCCTAGATTGCCATTCTAGGTCCTTTTTAAATTTCAAGTTTACTTTTAAATTGATTATCTCTTCCAGTTTATCTCTGAAGATGTCCCAATCTGTATACTTATTTGTGAGATTAGTTTTTCTTTTCTTTTTGATAATATTTGCATTGAGGCATAGAAGGACTGGGGTATGATCTGATGTTAGATCATCACTGCCTTCTACTTCAATATAATTTGATCCAATTCCCTTTGATATAAAGAAGTCTAATAGATCAGGTGTCTTTCTCACATCTGTAGGCCAGTAGGTCGGTCTGCGTGAGGAATGATGATCACAATTTAGTTGGTTAATAGCACTTAATAATTCTCTACCTTTTCCAGGTGATATTAATCTTGATCCCCATGCTGTATGTTTGATATTGTAGTCGCCACCGATAATAAATCTCGGACCGAGAGAATTAAAGATGTCGATGAAGTCATTTCTTGCTGGGGTATGTCCAGGTGGACAATATGCTGCAGCAATGTTAAGGTCAGCTCCATTTCGTTGGATTGTGATGACAGTCGCTTGAATGTAAGGTTCGCGAATGTGTTCTCGTTCATAATGTTGAATATTTTCTTTGATTATGATCGCGGTATCTCCTCTAGCCCGTCCACTTGGGTGTGTAGTCCAGTAGGAGTCATAGCCACGTATTTTGATAAAATTTTTGTTTGAAAAATGTGTCTCAGAAATGAGAGCTATGTCTATATTGTTTGTTCGCAGATAGATTTCTAGTTCTTGGGCTCTTTGATCGAGCCCATTTGCATTCCACGTTATAATGCGCAGGAACGGATTATTCATGTTTGTTTCTGCTTGACTTGGTTTGGGGTATTTTGGTTATCTCCAAGTTTTCCACCCTCTTGGATAACTGACTAAAATTCTTTCTCATTTCAGTCTGAAATTCGGTGAGCATTTTCATCATGTCGCTGATGGTAGGCTCGTCACTTGCAGGTTTTTGTTTTTTTGCTTCAGTTTGTTTGTCGTTGGACTTTTTGGTGGCATTAGCGTAGGTTCCAGAGGTTGAAGGCTTTACTGGTTCTTGTGGTTCGTTGTGTACCATGGTATGTGGCGTTACAGGCTTGTGTGGCTTGTTAGTTACTTGCTGCAACCGTTGTACCGCTGTAGTTTTTTTTGAATGCAGTTCTTTCCTTTTCTTTTGATACACTGCGCATCCTTTATAGTTGGCTGTGTGTCCTTTTTCATTGCAAAGTGCACATGTTGCTACACTATTACGTTGTTTCTTGCATTCTCTTGTATGGTGTTTACCAGCACACTTGACACATCTTGCTTCTCTGCTGCAGAAGTTTTTTGTGTGTCCAAGCTGCTGACAGTTAGTACATTGGGGAATACTATTGTTTTTTTAGGCGGTTCTACGGTTATCTTGCAGTCAACAAGTTCTTTGATGTTATAGATTTCTTTGTTGTTTTCCTTTTGCACAAGATCGACATAAAACAATGGAAATACCTTAGTAGTTTTTTCTCCGCTTTTGTTTATAGACTTCTGGACGATAGGAGTGATGACAGCTACTTCATGACCTAAGACATTTATGTCTTGCTTGATGTCATCATGCTTGGTTGACGCTGGTAGACTTCTGATCACTATTCTGTACCATTTGTCATTTTTAAGTTGATAGGTATGGAATTCTAACTTATTAAATGGGCTGTTAGTTGTTCCTTTGTTGGCTTCTTTTATTTCTAGGAGCCATTGTTTGACTTTTCGGTAATCAGTTTCGTCATCAACGGTTATGTTGATATCATTGTTAGACACAGCTTTAAAGTGTATTGGTTTTGCCACTACACTTTTTATTTGTGACCTGAATATATTGAAATCATTAATGTTGCTCACCTTGATGGGCGGTGGCAGTGGTATATTGCCTTTTTCTTTCTTCCTTTTAGTGACTTCTGATTTCTTATCAGAGGGAGACGGTGTCATTGCGGACTTTTTCCTCTTTTTATCTTTCTTACTTTTTACTTCTCTCCATTGAGGGTTTATTTCATCCTCCAATTCTTCTTCGTCAGTAAAGTACTGTACTGCAGAGAGATCGTTTGTTTTGGATGATTCCTGTAGATTGTTTGACTGATCACGTTGAAATTGTGATCAGAGAGCTGCAATCTCACTATTTAACTGTTGTAGTTGTTGATTTAATTGTTGATTAATCGTTCTTAATTCATTGTTTTGTAGCATAAGTGTGTTTGGATTAAAATAATTTACTGGGATTCCAGGCTGCATGCTGGTGTTTTGTGGGTTCATTTTATCGCGCGTTTATTGTTTTTATCATTTTGGAAAGTAAAAAAAAAATTTCGTATTAGAATTACGTTGCCTACTGTTTTTTTTTCTGATGCGAACTTGTATTTGTCTAGCATTCCCTTATTTTCACCCTCGCTTAGAATTTCCCAATAAAACCATTGCAACTAATATTAGGTACATTTATAAGCACGAACAATAACCTTTTTCAGGTAAGTCATGGCTAATTGCACTCCATTACAAAAAGATAAATTGCATGGTATTTTTCGAAAACAATCAAGTTTGACACAAAACACAAGATTTGTTGTTATTATATTAGATTTCTAGCAAAAAACGATTTTAGTTTGTAAATAGCTCTGCAAATGATTAAACGTTGTTTTTTAATAAAGATAGTATTTCGTCAATATTTCTAAAGCAAACTATGATATATTCGAGTTTTGTTTTCGCATTTGATTTCAGGATTAAAAGCTAGGATAGGATCACAAAAACCGTTTTTTGCTATTATCAATACTAATGACGTAATGACAACCAATTTGATTCACTCTGTATAGAGTTCGAGCTTTAAAATGTTGTAGTGAAGACTGGCGCACAAAAGTTGTTGAGATCATTCACTGTGTAATAGTAAAATGTAACGAATATGTGAAGAAAGATCCCAAAAAGGATACCAGGAGAAATGACAAAAGATGCCTGAAGAAATCAAGAATTGGACACTCATTCTAAATCGATAGATTAAATAATTTGTTATGATTTGTAGATACCTACAAGATTATTTTGTTTTTGTAAAGATACTTGACAACTGCAAATTTTCAGCTTAAATAATAGATAATATTAAAAATAAAATATGAAATATTTCACGTCTATTAAATAATTAAATATGAAACATGCTGTACATGATTTAATCTAGACATGAAATTCTATCAGGAGTGTATAGAAAAAATTAAAAAATATTTACTATGGAGCTAAATCACTCTAAATACATAGTCATATACGCATGCTTGTGGTAAGAGCTTCGAAGACGACGCCCCCAGCATTAGTTCTCCACGGTTCACACTCGGAGAGGTAGGGGAACGTTCCCGCCTTTCCGGAAGTTATATGGAATTCAAGGTTATCTTTTTTATAAATTAAGAACAGTTACAAATTGGTAATAAAAAAATATTCTTGGAGAATTTTACATCCCAATTTGGAAATCAGCTTTAGTTGCTGGAGTTTTTTCCAAACGAACCTCCTATCATAAAAATACTCGTCGTATTTTTTTGAAACCCTCATAAAAAATTTACTAAATAATAAATCTGTCAAAAACACATTTACAAGCCTGGTGTATCAAGTGTATAAAACATCTGTTTGTAGAATTATTGCAACTATTTAATAGAACGCATTTATTAGTTTTTAGAATCCATTCGAGTTTTCCCAGAATTTAAGAAAAACAGTGTAATTCGATTTTTAATAAACTTAATCAATGTTATCAAATGTTTTATTTCTAAAAAGCCATTTCTAGGAATTCTCATAATAACAATTCATCCAACAATTTCATTCGTATTTTCCAGTTCGGTATTTTCTGACCATTGATAGGTATAATTAATTGATTCAAATATAACTAGTACCTATTCCGAATAAAGATCAAAGCTATCGGCTTTCATTGATGTTCCTTTATTGTAAAAATCAAAAGCGGTAATTTCAAATTCAAGATGTAGTAGGTATGTAACAACTTACCCTGTCCATCTCAATCAAGGCGGAAGCATTTAAAGAATTAGAACTAACTATTAACATCATTGCACAAAAGTGACACATTGATTTTGACATTTTCAAAAACACATTTAATAGGTACCAATACTTTAAAATCACAAACATTACTTATTAAGTTACAAAAATTTAAAAAAGCAACCCCGACTATAACATCAATGCGACACCGTCTCGACACGTCCCTTAAAACGTTAAGACGTTGACCTTCTAGACCTTCTAAAGTCCTAATAAATCCATCAGTTCTCAGGGTTTTGCGCCGCCGCATCTAATAATTGCAGCCACCGACAATGCTGATTCGCTACCAAAAAGTTTTTTTTGAGGGAGGTTTCTGTTTACAAAAATTAAAAGTTTACTGACACGTCTGCTTTAATTTTTTAATTAAAATATTTCTTGCTGTTTATGGTTTTTCTAAAAAAATCTTATTGCTAGTTTTCAGTTCTTTAATAGAAAAACAATTCTTTCCGTTTAAAATTGATATTTCTAGATTTCTATTCAAAATATAAAAGATACGTAAATGGCTACCAGTGGTGTAGTCTAAATTTTTCTGTTTTGATGCTTTCTTCAAGAAAAAATGAAATTTGATAATGAAATAATATATTAATTAAGAGTTAAAGTATTAAAAGTACAAAAGACCCATTTAAAGAATTTTCATTGTCCAGGAAGTTTTTCTTCCTTCTGTAAAGATCTATAAATTTCAGGTAGATAGATACATACGCCTACTACATACATACACAATATTCATTCAATTTAGAATATAAAAACAAATCAAAAACAGAGAAATAACTTAAACTGATTAATTTACTGCAACTGGCGAAGGTTTTAAAAATCAATGATTGATAGAAAGATGCAGTTCTTCCCAAAGGCTGTGCCAAAAACCAAAAGATATAATGACAGGATCAGAAAAGACGGAAAACAAAGAAAGTTGACGATTCACCGGAATCAAGAATACCATATATGTTTCTGTCTTATGTCTACTGAATCGATGGCGGACAAAACCAGAAGGTTTCAAATTTAGGCTGCTGTCCATAAAACATGTTATTTATTAATATGAACCAGTTTTCTTCTCGAAAATCAGTCGTTGCTTCATAACAGATTTTTAATTTAAAGCAAAGTCAAACGGTACCCCGTGCGCCATATGTACCTACCCTGTGAACTGAAAAGATATATTGCAAAGGTAAATCTTCAGTTCAAACAGATCTTTCCTCCTTGACACTATTTGAGCTAAATCGCTTAATAGATTGTTTTCTGATTCTCAAATTAAGCAAAATCCCTCTTCTAAGCTTACTTCTAGATATTTCTACCTTTTGATTCGACTAGGTACGTAAAATAAACCATGCGATCCAATATACATCATTGTTCGATTGGAGATTAAGTTACCAATTACCAAAAGAAGAAACTAGGTACAGCCTGCCTAAGACTTATTACAGTTCGTATTTCCAATCACTTGTTGAGAAATGTGACAGGAGAAAATTAAAGCGTCATGTCAAAAGACCAGTTCAAGCAGGCTTGACAAACTCGATCCTTTTACCAGTGTTTTACACCCTTCGTCAGCTTATGTAAATGTAATTTCATTATTTATTTATCATGGTGTATGATGAATTTTGTATTCGGCTTCATGAACACTAATTGTTAACAGTCACTATTGGAAAGATATTTTCTGTGTCCAGCTTAAGTTTATAGAATGTTTCGAACTTTTCGGGTTTGTTGGAATTTTCAAGTCGGTTGAACGCTCTAGGCCAGTCTGTCTTGTCTGCTTAGAACTGACTGCTTTTTTCCCTTGTCACATTTTAGGCGATTTAAACCGTTCGGGTGTCTTCAAGTCAAGTCAAGTCAGATGGACTGTTTGAATAGATTGGCGTTTTTGGTTTCTTTCAAAGGTGCAAAGGAATTTTTGAAATTCTGTCAACTTTATTGCAGTTGAATCAGGCTGGACCGCAAGATGTCAGTAAAAGCAAATCCGTAGAATGGCGTTTCTCGTAAAGCAATAAAGTGAAGTGTTAACATACACTTTTCTTTTCTAAGGCGTCGAATGCCAAATTAGCTGAGGAGAAGAGTCATAATGCATCAGACGAACGATGGTTTTCTCAAGTCAAGTTTCTTTCTTTTGTTATACCAAAATGTTCGGCAACGACACAATTCACTTAAATCTCTTAATAGCTCTGTCAATCACACTTACGAATTTTAAGAATTAATTAAGACGAAAGTTGTCCAGCTACATTTAGCAAATAGTAAATTCATTCACCCACCAGGCCACCACTACGCTACTGCGAACTTTCAGATGCAGAAATTAGTAAATCTGAAGCGACGGTTGCGTTTCTTTAGTTATCAGGGCTCTAACATAAGTGCTAAAATAACTTGAATACATATAAAGATTGATCTGGTGCAGCAAAGTGGTAAGAAAAGTCTAGAAGAAAGTAAAAAGAATTGCCAAAAACATAATTTCTTCTCATCCAGAGCTAAAGATAGAAGTCAAATAACAATGAGGGAAATTCCAGTTATAGAGGAACAAGAGCACGACTCTTATAAGCTTATAATTTCTGCTTGTCTAGACTTGTTTTAGATATTACTTTTCTGTACTTATTTGTCAGTTTGATAATTCAAATTCATATTTGGTGGTGTTAAGACGTATCTTTCACCTTTTTTCCTGATATTACTCTTCAAAGGATTTTTTGAGTTTTTCTGTTTCCTATGGACATCACACACTTTAAGAAAAGGACTCTGCGGGAAACTACGCCCAAAGTCGATGGTCTGACTAAACGCATTTTGTAGTTCACGGGTACAGGTCCAATTCCGTCCGATATTCACCTGCTACATTCAACAGCACCCAAGCATCCACCAAGGGGAATATTTCACAACGTCCGGACCAGATATGATGGGATAGCACGAGAAAAATGATCCCAACAACGCATAGACGGTCTCCTGACAATGACGGGCTGCAGCTGCCACAACTTCAAGCTCACCAAGAGCTTCTACACCAAAGAAAAATTGACAGTGTTGAACTGGATCAGCCTTGATCTCTTTAGAAACGTTGGGGAACATTGTCAAGACCCGGATCTACAAGATAGACTGGTCTACCAAAACTAAGAAGATCAGGAGTGTCATAAAAGTTTGGTATTGAAACCTAGAAGTGAAAGAGGTGTGCAGGAAACTGTAATTTGACAATGCAATAACTTTCGTTGGTGGCAATAGTCAATTAGAAGAAATGTATGAAGATCATATTACTTCTAAAGCAGCACAGCAAGGACTAAGATGGTACTTCATTCCTTCTAATTTTAATGGTACCTCTAAAGACTTTAATGATTTTTTTGTGTTAACTGCCTCTAATTTCTTAATTAGTGTAAATCTGATAGAATCTGCTGAAATCAATGCAAACAAACCCAAATTATTATATGCAAGATGATTCCACAGACAATTGGTGAGAAAACATTTTTGGCAAAGCTGGCATATGGATTATTTACACACCCTTCAACTTTGTACTAAATGGTATGTAAAAAAGACTAATTTGAAAATGGATAATTAGGTTTTAATTTATGAACCTAAGCTACCACCCTTTAAACGAAAGATTGAGGGTATTTATGAGGTTTGCCAAGGAAAAGATAATCGGTGAAATGTGTAAATGGAACATTCAAAAGAGCCATCCAGATTAGAAAGAAAGAAAAGAAAACAACCCGGTTACTTCTTAATAGACCTGAGAAGACAATGGCCCGAGAATCCTGACAGGCTCCAAGCCCGAAAAGCTCAAGTTTTTTAAGGCCGTCCTGACTTAAACCTAAGCTTTGGACCAGGCCGCGCAGAAACCCGACCAAGAAACCCGTTTATGGTAAGCACAAAAATAACGCCTGTCCGAGTCAGTATAACAATCTTCGGGTGCGGTTCAGTACAAACAATAGTTCGTTCGAGTCAATACGAAAAAGATCTCGGTGGGGTGCAGTACGAAGATCATTCGCTTTGGATCAATACAACAAAAACAACGGTCCGAAAAGCCCGACCGATCTGATACGTTCAACAGGTTCAACAAACCAGAGAGGCCAAACAAGCCCCAACGACCCGACAGGTTTGAGAGACCCGAACGGCCCGACAGGGCCGAACAGCCCGAGAAGACCGAACAGCCTGATTGACCGGACCCAGGGCTGATAAGCTCGATATAATTTTTAAACTAAAGCCTGAAGTCTAAGAACTACATGTACGTCATCAACGAAAATGGGCCAAGTATGACGTCATTCAAATTGCAGTGGCATAACATGGCAGTTACAAACGGAAGCAAAGTTATGTTCGATTTTCGATATGGATCATTACTCCTCTATATCAGTGAACTTGGACTGGTCCGACTTATTTTCGTCAACTGCGCATGACGTCATCTATGACATGATATGTAGTTCTTAGACCGTCTAGTAGACATTTGAACTGTAATTTCTAATTTTAGATTTTTTATGTATTTCAGCTTGTAAAGATTGTAATATCAAATTTTATTAGTTGAAGCCTTACGCTTTAAGGTGGTCAGGATGTCCATATTTAAGAGAGTAGATGGCGTTTATATTACGTCAACATTATAGAAATAAAATCTTTTATATACGTTCAATTTAATACAGTCAATTCTTTGTTAGTACAATTAACTGTTAAAGTTAATTTCTTAACAATTGCTATTTCCGTCTTTCCATTTTTTGAACTCTAATCATGGCTGAGGAGACTTTACAGCGTAGGGTGATTCCGAGATAAAGGGTATCCTCTTACAGGTGGATAGCAGTGTGATAGTACATACATTTGCAATAAAAAACGGTAGGTAAAAATTGCATAGTTTTCAAGAAAAATGCGATTGAAGTTTAATCGCTAAGCCAAGCCGGTCCTGCTCTCATACTTTTACTTAAGCAAAAATCGATAGGGGTTGACTGACTGTCCTTGTCATGGGCAGGTAGTTCTTGCTATTTATGTGAGGGGTATAATAGTTTATCTGGTTTCTACAATGCCATAAATAACCAATAGGAACTTTTACTTTTTAATTTGCAAACGGAAAAATATTAAGATTTTACTGTTAGTGATTTTTCTCAGAAAACTTCCGAAGAACCAAAAACTTCAATAAGCATTATGTTACATAAATAAAAATTGGTTGAATTTATTAAATTGAATTAAATACAGAGATGATAGTTAGTAGTAACTTCCATAGGCATGTTTCATTCAAGTAGTATGAGTAATCCATTGCCATTTAAATGTTTCCTATTCATGTGACTAAATAATAATAAGGGATTAAAATGTTGCTTGTGAAACTGGAATCTAATTGTTCGTAACATAAATTTTGTTATTATTTTTTTTTACTGTTTTAACGAATTTCAACAACCCTGCATGTTAAACATACTTCAGATTTAAGAAGGGAAAGTTGTAAAATGTCCAGGGGGTAGCTTATGATGGCATTTATTGTTCATTGTGCTGCACTATTAGTTCCAAGAAAATAGGCATGTCTGGTAAATTTTCGTTCTTGCACTACAAGGGTTTAAAAACGCCGTAAATCTCCTTAACTTTCACTTTTTAAGGCGACAATACAAGAAACACTTTTCTTTTTCTAACCAGAGACTGCTTCAGTTTTTAATATTTAGGAAAATTGTCAAAATTTTCAACTTTCACGGAGCCACTTCGTTTTTTCATTTTTTGTCTTTTTTTAGCCTCACTTATCACCTATTAAAAGGATACCCTCTATTTCGGAATCACTCTGTATACAGTATCTCAGAAATTTAAATAACACGTTAATTATCTTTTAAAATCCAGATAGAAAGCTAAACCCAAAAACAGATCATAACACTGAACACACCACTACACTTGATCTAAGTCGCCAACTTGGAAAATTCTTCAAATGGTGTGCTGTGCTACGTCCTTGTTATAAAGAACAATAATAAAACTTACAGATTTCATGGCATTACGGAGGAATTTGCCATAACTATTTAAAAACGCTGGAAAACTACTTTTAACACACGCGCACCCAAGATCAACACAATTTTGTGAGAGTAAAGTAGATTGAAACTTTGGTATATGAGCCTTTATTCTAGCGTACGACTAAAAGAAACTTAAAGAATAATTAAAACAATAAGTTCAAT
>VTPC01001554.1:120828-176851 GCA_011009095.1 Ignelater luminosus
CCTATTAAAAGGATACCCTTTATTTCGGAATCACCCTGTATAGAATATATTTGTTTGCTTTTTAACATGACGTATATTCTGAATTATGTTTTCTATTCATATTATTTGTTTACTTTTGCATTAATATGTCGAGTTTTGTTTTGTTCTTTCAATTTGAGGAAAGTTTGGACGTGACATTTTTAAAAACAATTTTTCTTAAACAATCGTTTCTGATTTATTTTTAGAATCTAGAAATATTTAATGAAGATTAAACGCGTTTTATAATAAATACTATAAAGATTCTCAGTTTATTAATCATCCATAATTGCAGACATATCAATTTCTCTAGATTAGATACAAAATTGCAGTGATCAAAGGAATAAATTTTATCAACACGTTTTTAATGTACCAATTGATTGATCAACAGTTTAATAGAGATTTTGCAATTCTTATTCGTGTTTATCTATTTCGTGAACTATCACCAAAAAATGATAAACTTAACCATGAAAATCAACAATAAGAAAAGTAGCAATATAAATACTGAATTTTTTATTGCATTTTTAGTGCTTAATTTGCCAATTTTAATATGGAAGTTGTTTTAATTACGCTTGTTGCTAATATTTTTATTTTGCAAACAACGTGTCAAGGTTTCACTTTTTAAATTTATTTATTACATTAATTATAAATAACATAAATATTATTTTAGTATGTCCTAAAAACGAAATATTGGATATATGTAAAAACCCATGTCAACCTACATGTGAACGACCAGTTCCGCCAAACTGCCAATTTTTAGTTTGCCAACCGGGATGTGTTTGTCAACCAGGATATTTAAGAGATGAATTAACGAATTTGTGTGTTCTTCCTAGGCATTGCTCAATAAGTAATATTTTATATTTTATTCAATTTAAAAACAACCTAAAAATATTATTTACAAATCTTAGAATGCCCCCCAAATGAAAAAACAAATTGCGAGCAACAAGAATGTGAACAAACATGCCAAAACTATCCAAATGGTGTTGAATGTTCTCCTCAAACCAAATCATGCGTCTGTAAATCAGGATTCTTGAGGGATCTAGAGTCTGGAAAATGTGTTCCTTTGGAAAAATGTCCAAAATGTTAGTAGCAACAAATATTTATGACAATCAACGCACATTTCTGTTGCTTTTTCATTTATTTAATTTGAATTTTAGTATGTGGTGTTAATGAAGAATGGACAAACTGTAGCGATAAGTTTTGCAGACCGACTTGTCAAAATATAAACAACCCTCTTATGTGTAAGATAAAATGCGAACCAGGTTGTTCTTGTAAGAAAGGATTTATTTGGAATGAAGAAACACAAACCTGTATACCAAAAAATTTATGCCCAAAACGTAAGTTATTATTTTAGTTTTATAGTATATAGTATTATTGTCTTTACTTTTTTAAATATAATTGTTGTTCAATAAACGATGAATGACTACATTCTAGAATGCCCTCCTAATGAAATAGAGAACTGTAAGCAACAGCAGTGTGAATTAACATGTCCACGCCAGTCTTCTGGCCTAAAGTGCTGTTCCGAAATTAGAGGTTGTGTTTGTCAAGCTGGATTTTTAAGAGATCTTAGTACAGGGAAATGTATTCCTTTAGAGCATTGTCCAAAAGGTTAGTCTACTTACATAAAATAATATTTACTTTATTGTTATCTATCTTTGTTTAGCATGTGGAACAAACGAAATATGGAACATTTGTACAAATCCATCCTGTAGAAAAACATGTCAAAATCGTTTTCAATTCAATCGGCCTTGCCCATTAATGTGTGTACCTGCATGTGAATGTAAAAAGGGTTACATTTGGGATGAAATTAGCAAAAAATGTATACTTGAAAAACAATGCCCACCGTATGGTAAGAACAATTTTTATGTATAGGCTGTTTGTTTAATTCTCTTTTTAAGTTTGTGGCGTCAATGAGGAATGGCGAAATTGTAGCGACAGACATTGTAGAAGATCGTGTCAAAACTTGGGTAAAGATATTATTCCCTGTTCATTAGTATGTTTGCCAGGGTGTGATTGCAAAGCAGGTTACATTTGGGATGAAGATATTCAGAAATGCATACCTAAAAACAGATGCCCTAAACGTTAGTAAATTTATTTTAAAATTAAATCGCATATCCTATAATGTATTATTCCTTAGAATGTCCTCCTAATGAAGTGTACAACTGCAAGAAAAAGCATTGTGAACTATCGTGCCAAAACAAGAATCAATCGTCTAGTTTACAATGCTACACTAAGCCGCCAAATTGTATTTGTGAAGCTGGGTTTTTCAGAGATGAGGTTTCTGGTAAATGCGTTTCTTTAAAAGAATGTCCAAAAAGTGAGTTACTATTACTTATCACTGTATGTTGCATTTTTGTGTTTAACAAAAATTTTCTTTTACAGTTTGTGGAATTAATGAAGAATGGAGAAACTGTAGTGATAAATATTGTAGAAGAACATGCCAAAACAGAGGCCAGTTTCTTAGCTGTCCGTATGTATGTAAACCAGGATGTTCTTGCAAAAAGGGATTTATTTGGGATGAAAACTCAAGCCTATGTATACCGGAAAATTTATGTCCTGAAGGTAGATAATTAAAATTTGCAAATATTTCTTTTTATACCAATCTTTCTTTGTTAGTTTGTGGTATCAATGAAGAATGGAGAGAGTGTAGCGATATATATTGCAGAAGAACCTGCCAAAACAAGGGACAGATTCTCAATTGTCCAAAAATATGTAAATCAGGTTGTTCTTGCAAAAAAGGATTTATTTGGGACGAGAATTCAAAACTATGTGTACCAGAATATTTATGCCCCGTAGGTAAGTCATTAGCTGATGTAACCCATTCTAATAAACTACTTACTTTCTTAATCTTATAATTATAGAATGTGCAGCAAATGAAATAGAGAATTGCGACGGAGTATATTGTGAACCTACATGTCAAGAACAATCATCAAGTTTTAAATGTTATTCTCAGCCTAAAAAATGTATTTGTCAAACTGGATTCTTAAGAGATCTTGTTTCCGGAAAATGCGTTTTTCCAGTGCAATGCCCAAAAGGTTTGCTGTTTTTAAATTGTTATTGATTTTGATTTAACTGTTTCTTATTTAGTTTGTAAAAACAACGAAGAATGGGATAATTGTACAAATCCAATCTGCAAGAGAACCTGTCAAAATCGTTTTAGAACAGATATATTCTGCCCAACTGTATGTGTAGCTGGTTGTAGATGTAAAAATGGTTTTATTTGGGATGAAATAAGCAAGACTTGTATACCTGAATATTTATGCCCAGTTAATGGTATTATAGCGCTATTACGTCATTGTGTATAACTTGTTTATCATTACTATTTTGATTTAAGAATGCGGTATAAATGAAGTATGGGCCAACTGTAGCGATAAGTATTGTAGAAGATCCTGTCAAAATATGAATAAAATACTTAATTGTCCACGTATAATTTGCCAACCAGGTTGTGTATGTAAACCAGGATTTATTTGGAATGAAGAAATTAATCAATGTGTACCTCAGTGGCAATGTCCAAACAGTTAGTTTCTGTTTAATTCTTGAAATAAGCCGATTTTAACTTTTTTGCAAAATTTTAGTTTGTGGTAAAAACGAAATCTGGAAAAAATGTAGCGATGTCACTTGTAGAGAGACATGTGAACGAAAAAGATCTAAAGTTTGTTTGGAAGCGTGCATACCTGGATGTTCTTGCAAAGATGGTTATATATGGAATGAGAATCTTCAGAAATGCGTTGATAAATGCGAATCTTTCAAAGGTATTTGCTAATTGAATATGTTTTAACATTGTCAATATAATTTCCTTTTTAGTTTGTGGTAAGAATCAAGAGTGGTGTAAATATGTACCAGACGATCTTCCTACTTGCCAGACGATATTAAGGCCAAATCCTTATGATATTTATAGACCAAAGATTGTTGCACTTAGGACTGGTTGTAAATGTATAGATGGGTATATATGGGATGAAAGCTGTGGAAAATGTGTTTTACCAATACAGTGTTCAGTGATGTAGTATAAGTCGTAGCTACACTACTTACTTTAGAATTACATTAGTATCTAAGTCTTTTATATTTTTTATTTATATTAAATAAATGATTTTTTTATTTAACCTGGTTTATTGGATCATGTCGTGACTTATGTTGATGTTATTAAAACAAGATTTACCGGATTAGTTAGTTGTCTAAAACGTATTTTCAACGCCGTGTATATGAGAAAATGAAATTGGTTGATAGAACGTCTAGTGCCAAAAACATTGTTCTTTAAAATTTCGTACTATTTTATGAAATAACTTGACTCATATGTCTTCATCTGACTATGTCACTGAATCTATGTAAATATGAAAAAGGTTTGGTAAAAATATATAGTAAAATAAATCTAGTATTGGTATAGCCAACTCTTTTATATTTTTTATTTTTTACATAACACCCAAATTAACATCTTTTACACTTAAAGTTAAATCTGTACTATAATGTCATAAAAACACTCCAAATTTCAAAACTAGTCATAAATGCATCCTTTTCTAATTAATGAAACAGAAGACTGTTAACATTTACAAAGTAACACTAATCGCTACTTATGTATTTATCATCAACAGCTTCCAATAATTACTTGATGGGTTTAACCATTTTTGAAAAATTTTCTTTGTTATAGATGTATGGTGAATAAACTGGAGTTTCCACATATTTACCAAGACCTTTGACAACTTTTACTTCTCCGTTATCAACACAGACATTTCCGCGAACAAGAACATATTCAGGAACACCATGACATACCATTCCCTACAAAAAAAGAAAATTTACAGACTTCAAAATAAAAAATTCATTTTAATAAAAATATACCTCGAATATATTAAAATCGACTGCTTGATGATGAGTCTTAGCAGAGATGGTTCTAGTCTTGTTGGGATTCCAGACGACAACATCAGCATCAGAACCAACTTTAATGCATCCTTTCTTGGGATACACATTAAAGGCTTTTGCAGCATTAGTACTAGTGACGGCTACAAATCTACAAGGGTCGATGATTCCAGCATGCACACCCTTTTCCCAGGTTACTGACATTCGATCTTCTACGCCGTTTACTCCGTTTGGTATCTTTGTGAAGTCATTCAATCCCAGCTCTTTTTGGGTTTTATTAAAAGTGCAGTTATCGCTCCCGGTTAATTGAAGATCATTTCTATAAGAAAAACAAAATTTGATTGATATGTTGACAATCAGAATATATAAAAAAATAATAGTGACCCACAGAAAAAGAAACTTACGCTGCTAAAGATCTCATTAAAGCTTCTGGAGTAGTACGGTCCGACCTGAGAGGAGGACTGACCAAATGACCAGCTGAATGCTGGAAGCATGAATGTTTCAATTCGTTACCATCACAACCTAATGCAGCCGCTAAGGTTTCACCCATGGCTTGACAGCCACGCTCACGGGCATCTTTTAAAGCTGATACAGCTTGTTTGCTCATCATATGCACAATATACAATGGACAATCCACCTAGAACATACCACCATCATTTTTTATCCATGTATTTCAAAATGCACTAGCAGTATTACTTACCTGATGAGCAAGAGTACAAGCACGATTAACAGCCTCAGATTCTACTTCTTCATTTCTGGATAATTCATGACCTTCAGGTCCAGTTATTCCTTTAGAAAGCAATCTCTCTGAATTCTTCTTGATAATAGAACCATTTTCTGCATGTATCATTGCCAATGCACCTAGTTTCTTGCAATTTTCAAATATTAAGTAGAGTTCACTATCATCAAGCATGAATGTTGGATATGTCATGAACATTTTAAATGAATTAATTCCATGCTTAGAGCATACTTCAGCCATTTCTTCTGGTATTTTATCGTGCCAACGACGTACAATTGAGTGGAAAGAAAAATCGCAACAAACCTTACTATCGGCTTTTTTTCTGTATGACAGATATGCATCCACGAGTGATTCCTCCAGTTTTGGAGATATGAAATCAACTAAAACAATTATATTGTAGTGAGTTTCAAGTCAAACACAAGAATGTTTAGAAAGAAAGTTCAGTAAATCACAAAAAAGGGAAAGAAAAGTTATAATGTATCACACTTTTTCGGGAACACCTTGTATAGTAATAATAATAATAATAAATATAACATACTTAGCATAGTAGTGCCTCCAGCGACAGCACCTTTGGTTGCATGATAAAAATCATCGACGGTAGTTGTATGCATAAATTCAAATTCACAATGGGTATGTGGATCTATACCGCCAGGAATTACAAACTTTCCTTGAGCATCAATAACGCGCGTTCCTGCTGGGACGCTTAGATTACGTCCCAGTTGTTTGATAATTCCATCTTCTATATACACATCCTGATTGACTATTTCATCTTCGTTGACTGTTTTGCCATTTTTGATGAGAACGCGGGTATTCTAATAAAAACAGATTCAAATGTATACATTTTAACGAAACTTATTTTCAAAATTGAGTAAGTCATTATTGGTTTAAATGTGGAATAGCACATGTAGAGGATATTTTATCTCTTTTTATTATTTGTTAATGAAGTAATCTAAAATTTTACTATTGGGTGTTTCTGTGCTTTTAGAACAATTGTATTATAGTTCTCTAGCGTACTGTGAATAAAAATTATTATAAAGATTATCAAAAAGTGTTATTAAAGAAAGATTGTTTCACATTACAAAAATCTTATATTGAACTTTTTCTTTTGTTATAAAAAAACAAATCATGTAGAGAGAGAATTTTAAATAAATTTAAAGATAAGTGAGACACACTGTATATTTAATTAACCCCCCTGTGCGATAAAGAGGTTTAAAAAATTAAACACAGCCTAAATCAATTAATTAAAATAACCTCTGATAAAAAAAGTTGCAAATTAGAAAAAAAAGTTTTGCTAAGTACTATTGTTTAATTACTTACATCAGTTGTCATTTTGTTTTATTCTGCGGAGATGCTGGTTGAATGCAACAATTTCAAATAATAGACAAATATATATAGGAATTTGATATCAAATATCAGCAGAACAAGAGAATAATAAACAAGGAAATGATGACCTTTCATGCTGCTTAGTCATTTAAACTATCAAAAGAATGTTAAAAGTTCATCATGTTTTTCTAATATTCTCTTTATCGGGAATCAGAAGCAAACTTTAACTTATCTTGTTTTTAATTTTTATTTAATTCATTGTTTTGTTTAAATAAATATATTGGGTTGTTTCATAAGTGATAAAGATTACATAACCAAAAGTCATAGTATTCTGTAAACTGCAATACTAGATATAGATTGAAAGATAAGAAAAAAAATTATGGACAAACCCAAGTGATGGATGATAAACACTTTTTCAAATTTTAATACTAATTGTCTAGGTAATTATAATTAAGTGCTTTAAAAGGTTTACAAGGGTTTAGTTTTAAAAGTTTTATCTGTTATCAGGTCTTTAGAACTCAGTCAAAATAGAGTACAACCGAACCCTCGGTGCAAGGCACAGTCCTTTCATAAAAGCGAAGATTTACAAATTACAACATTAATTTGTTTTTCGGCAGTAAATTCGGTGTCGAAATTCAGTTTATCAATTTTAAAATGTAGCACACACCAAGAAGTAAAAAGCCTGATACTACGTTGATGCATATTTAGAATAAAATCATCATTAGCTAACAGTAATGTATGTAATGTACTTATGAAGACCAAATACATGTTGAGGTCTTCGTTCAAGGTTTGCTTGGAAATATACCATGGGATATTCATTATCATCCTGAGGGTCTTGGGAACGTTTAGAGGATGATTTTGATATTGAATGACTTACTATAATCCTATAATTCAATACCGTATGTCCATACAGAATTTAGTATTCATGTATAGTCAGTCTAGATTCTAGATACAGTTGTCTTCTTTTGGCTTTAATTTTGCATCTATATGAAGACCAAGATATTTTACTTATGTTTCTATTAGCGTAAAGGTGTTGTTTAAAGTGACCTAGGGGCACACATTTCCTTTGGTTGTGAATGTTACTTGACAGTATTAGCTATGATTGGTGGTAATCTTCTAATGTTTGAGCCAATCTTGAAGTTGGTTGAGGTGGTTCTGCAGTTTTTGTGAAGTTCTGACTTAAAAGTAGAGGTTGCTCAAGTATGATTTTAACACGAGGTAACAGTTGGTCTGGTAGATGTAGTTTGTTTGTAAAGCAGACTGTATCAAAAGCTTGCTGGATATCAAGAAACACTTCATATTCTTCCCTTCGCGGCTATTTTACATTTTGTTAACGATTTTGTGGCATTGTTAGATAGTTGACAGTTTGTGTCGAAATTCTGCTAAAGTTGAGTCTCTCAGAAAGTTTAGATATAATGGAAAGTAAACTCATCTGTCTATGGGAGCCAGCTTCAGGACTGTTACCACAATATTGTTGGTCTTTTAAGTTTTTTAGTGGTTTTTCACAGTGAGTGGTCTTCCGAGAACATTTTTGAATTACTGAGTGGAAGTTCTAGGTTAGCCTCCTTAAATATGTTTTGTCTAAAGATCTTAGACTCAAACAAGTTCCTTATACGTTATGGAATATTGTAGTTGTTGTTCAATTTTTGTATTTTTGGGCGTAAATTCCTATGCAGCATTCGGGATCAGGTATGTTAAAAATTGCACTGTTTTTTCAGTACAGTTTAAAGTTTGAATATACATCCTGTATAACAGAAAATAATTCATAGATATGAAAATCGCACAAAGACCGCAAATCAAAAGGACAGCATTTTTTGGAATCCAAAGGGCGGAATTTTTAAAGTTTGCTGGCAAAGGCGGCCCTGTCTACATTCGCTCATGTATTGACAATAGCGAAGAACTGTTTTGGTAACCACAAGCTACATTTTAATATCGTGGTCTACTTTCTAAATATTGACGGAAAATGAGTGTTTTCCATCAAAGAAGTTTGAAACATTACTCATTTCCGAGTAAAACAAAATTCTGTAATATCTGAGAATGTCAGAATTTAATTTCTAGTAATTTGTTTCTTCAATATCTTAAAAACAGTGGCGTACCTAACGGAGGCGAAGGGGACGGTTCGCCCCAGACCTTATCTTGTAGGGGGGCCCCAAATGGGTCATCAATAATTATACAAATTATACAAAGAAGTAAAAATAGAAGCATAGAAATTGGGAAATAGAACATGTTTGATAAAAACTGAAAACAAGGAAGATAAAAACGAGATCATGCAAACCAAAAAAAAACTGAGACTGATTAAACATGAACAAGTATATATAAACAACGATCTAACAAAAGAAGAGATGCGTATACAACGCAAAATTTGAAATAGAGCAAAACAAAAAGCAAGCAAGGGCAACCAAGTTAAAACCGGATACAAAAAAATTACTATACAAGGACAAATATGAAAATCGAACGAAGACAAGCACATCCTAAAAGAAATCTAAAAAAACTACCAGAATACATCACTATAAAACCGACACAAAGAACAAAAACAGATAAAGAGGTGGTGAAACAGGCTAAGAACAAGGACAACGAATCGAATATGCTAAAAAAACAAATATAATAGGAGACAAATCTAAATTCTTTCTGGGCTGCTGGAACGTCCAAACAATGGCCGATATAAGCAAAACCGAACAAATCCCAAGAGAAATGAGAAAGTACAAGATTAAAATACTCGGGCTTAGCGAAACTAGGTGGAATGGAATAGCAAATATGACATTTGCAAATGGAAACCAAATACTCTACCCAGGATATGAAGACGAAACCGCAAAAAAAGAAAGGGGTGTAGCTATTATGATAGATAAATCAATTAAAAAAAGCTTACTGGAATGAGAAGGCAAAACAGAAAGGATAATATGGGCACGGTTAAAGGGAAATACAGAAATATAACTATTATAAACTTCTATAGCCCTACAAATGATAAACACAAAGAAACTAAAGATTCTTTTTATGAGGAACTCCAAGCAAACTGGGAGATTATACAACCGAGGGACATAACATTATTAATGGACGATCTAAATGCAAAAGTGGGCAAAGACAATGAAGACAAGGAAAACATTATGGCAAAACACGAAATGGTGAAAATTAACGAAAATAGCCGTAGACTAGTAGACTTCTGCTTGACAAATAATTTAGTTATTGCTGGTACCTTATTCAGACACAACGACAATCACAAAGCAACTTGGATATCACCTGGAGGTATCTATAAAAACCAAATTGACCATATAATGTTTGAAAGAACGTGAAGGAACTCCCTACAAGATACAAGAGTAATGAGGTATGCAGATGTAGGAACAGATCATCAACTTCTTAGAGCCAAAATAAAAATAAGCTTGAAACAATTGGACACAAAGTCGGAAAACAAAAACCATGGATAACAAACGCTACATTGAATATAATCGAAGAGAGAAGAAGAATAAAAAGGAAATGGTTGAATACGAAGACGAAACAAGAAAAAACCAAATACATAGAGAATACATTGGAATAAAAACAGAAAAGTAAAAAAGAGGGCAAGAAAAGATAAGAGAAACTACCTTGAAAACCTGTTAGAAGAAGCAGAGAAAGCAACCCAAAAAAAAGATATAAAATACCAGTACGAAATAACAAAAAGAATTACGAGAAAAAAACCAAGCCAATCAATAGAATTCAAAGAGCAAACGGAAAAATACTCAAAAGCGAAGGCGACATAGTAAAAAGGTGGACAGAGTACTTTGCTAAAATGTGCAAGAAGAAATAAACAAGAGATGTAATAAATGAACTAGAGAAAAGCGAGCCGCTAAACATAAACCAAGACAAAATTACAATGAGGGAAATCCAGGACGCAATTGTCAGTAGAAGAATGGTAAAAGCGCAGGCGTGGATAATATCCCCATAGAACAGTAATTCTCAACTGCTGTGCCGCGGCACTTTAGTGTGCCGCGAGATTTTTGAAATGTGCCGCCACTACGAATACCCATACATAATCTATCTTATTGTTAGTGTGCCGCCAAATTTAAATTATTAAAAGTGTACCGTGACGAAAAAAAGGTTGAGAATCTCTGCCATAGAACTTATTAAAGCAGACAAGAAAAGATCTATAAAAATCGTACACATCCTCATGAACAAGTCTGGAACACGGAAATGATACCACGAGGATTGGTCGCAAGTAATAATATAAAAACTCCAGAAAAAGGAGACCTCACACGATGCGAAAACTTAAGACCAATATCCCTCCTATGCATGGCTAGTAAAGTATTGTGTAAAATAATATTAAACAAAATGAGAACTGCGGTAGACCAGACTAAAGGAAAACTAGGCCGGCTTCCGAGCAAGGCGCTCATGCGTAGATCAAAATTGCCCATTGAGGATAATACTCGAACAAAGCAAAGAAATGGGGAAAAGCATCGGCATCAACTTTATAGATTTCAAGAAGGCATTTAACTCAGTAACGAGGGAGAATATGTGGAAAATTCGTCGCATTTGAACTACCAAAAAAATAAAAATGATAAAAATTATGTATGAAAACTTTTCAGCAAAAGTAAAACATGCAGGCAAACTGACCGAAAAAATTATGATTAACACAGGAGTTAAACAAGGATGCGTCTTATTACTCAACCTAATGAATGTATTGAACAACATAAATTTTTGTCTCGAATGCAAGCAGCAAATGAAACCATAGCTCAGTATACAGTTGCTCTACGTAAACTGTCATCCACATGTAATTTTGTTTGCCCAGAACCAACATGCAAGAAGTCAATTGCTCAAGTTTTTCTACAAGCTCAGTTTATAAGAGGTCTTAGTGACCCCACCATTCGTGAAAAACTTTTACAAGAAAAAGATCTTACGTTTGGAAATGCCACTAAAATAGCTCTGGCCCTAGAAGCATCCAAACTAGGAAATCGTGTACTTTCCAGTTCTACAGAGGGTGAAGTAAATAAAGTCACTGTATCAAAACCTCCTCGACATCAAAATTCTACAAGTAAAAATTCAACCTACACCAACCAAAAGTCCCACAAAACTAAATCTAAAATAAATTATGCTGATCTTGGTCTTGACGGAATTTGTCTACGATGTGGCTTAAATAACCATTTAGTAAAGGACTGTCAGAAAGACAGATCAACTTTTAAATGCTCCTCTTGCCACAAAACAGGACATGTTGCAAAGGTGTGCATAATAACTCTAACTAAAAACAAGAAAAATAAACCAGTTAATCTTGTTATTGAAGATAATGACTCCTTCTGTGGAGAATCACAGTTTTCAATTAATCATATTGTCACTATAAATAACACCCTTTTGCAAGGTGATAATAAGCTGACGGTTCCTATAAAAATTGGTTCAGGCACAATACTATTTGAAATCGATACTGGCAGTCCCATCTCAATTATTAGTGAGCAAGTTTTCAGAGAAGCCTGCCCCAATGTTAACTTGAATTCTTCTGCTATGACCTTCCGAACCCTCACTGGGGAAGTTTTTAAGCCACTCGGAATTGCAAAAGTTCAAATTTCATATGAAAACAAAACTTTAGAAGAAGACATCTATGTTATTTCTGCGTCATCATCTCCTCTACTTGGTAGGTCATGGCTTCAACACTTAAATATTGATGTTAACAGATTACTTTGTAATCCAATTCAAAATCTAAACACTGTTTCATACTCAACCGCATCTAAATTGAAAGATCAAATACTTAAAAGGTATTCTCAAACCTTCTCTGGGAAAATAGGTAAGATCCCCAATTATACATGTTCATTAAAACTGAAGAACGATAACATCAAACCTATCTTCATAAAACATAGACAAGTCCCATATGCTCTACAAGAAAAAGTTGATACAGAATTAGACCAGTTGGTAGCTAATGGTGTGATAGAGCGAGTCGATTACTCCTAGTGGGGTAGCGCTTTGGTAGTAGTACCTAAGCCAGATGGCACAGTAAGACTCTGTGTAGATTATAAAGTGACACTAAATCAACATCTTCAAAATGTTCAGTATCCGATACCTCTTGTCGAAGATGTTCTGAATAGTCTTCGAGGTGGTAAAGTTTTTTGTGTGTTAGATATTTACAAAGCATATCTTCATTTGCCAGTTGATGAAGAAAGTCAGAAATTGCAAGCCATTTCGACTCACCGGGGTACATATTTAATGAAACGACTTTCATTTGGAATTACAACTGCCCCAAACGAATTCCATAAGTTCATAGATTCTGTTCTTCAGGGACTCCCGGGAACAATAACTTATTTCGACGACATCGTTATTTGGGGATCAACTCTAACTGAGTGTCACCTAAGACTTATAGCATGTCTTGAAAAATTACAAAAATATGACCTGCATGTCAACAAATCAAAGAGTGTCTTTTTCGCTTCTGAAATTAAGTATTTAGGTCATATTGTGAATGAGAAAGGTATCCGAAAGTCTCCAGAGAAAGTAAAGGCCATGCTCAATACTCCTAGACCCCAAAATGTTGAAGACGTTAGAACCTTTATTGGATGCGTCACATATTATTCTAAATTTATTAAGGACGTGTCTACCGTTATGTCTCCCATATATAGTCTCCTCAAAAAAGGATCAGTTTTCAAGTCTTTAAAAAAATCAAAGAAACCATCTCCAGCGATACCGTTCTAGTCCAATATGATCCAAATCTTCCTTTGGTGCTTACGACAGACGCAAGTCCTTTAGGTATATCTGAGATCATCATTGATGATACCGAACGTCCTATATTTTTTGCATCCCGATCACTCTCAGTGGCTGAGAAAAATTACTCACAGTTAGATAGGGAAGCAACTGCAATTTATTGGTCTTTTCATCGTTTCTATCCTTACATCTATGGCAGGAAGTTTACCCTTGTGACTGATAATAAGCCTTTATGCCACATATTTAGCCCTAAGAAAAAACTTCCTGAAATAACAGCATCCAGACTTCTACGCTACGCATTGTTCCTCAGTGGATTTGATTACGAAATAAAATATCGTCGTTCGCAAGAGCATGGGAATGTTGACTATTTGTCAAGAGCTCCTCTACCTGTAATTTCAAATACCACTGATACTGAATATAAAATTTGTAAACTAACCATTAACCAAATCTCTACTGACATAGTCACACATAAATCTTTATCTAAAGAAACTGAATGTGATCCAGAGTTATTTTCCCTAAAGCAGGATTTACTTACATGTTCATCGATGGAGTTCAGCCTTCATGATGGAGTTATCTTTCGAGGAGATAGAGTTGTGATACCTCAAACCTTACAACCATATGTTTTAAATGAACTACACCACTCATCAGGGAGTTGTTAGAATGAAAAACTTAGCCAGACGATTTTGTTATTGGAAAAATATGGACAAACAGATAGAGAAATTATCCAAATCATGTTCTGTGTGCTCCGAACCCAAGAATGACCCAGTCAAAGTACCTCTTCATATTTGGGAGCCTCCGCAAAGCAACTGGGAACGCGTTCACATTGATTATGCCGACCCATTTTTGAATCACCATTTTCTAGTAGTCGTTGACAGCCTTTCTAAATGGCCCGAAGTGTCAATAACTCAAGCTTCTCCAACTACGGCCGTAACTATTTCTATGTTGCAAGAAATATTTAGCCGAAATTGACTACCAACAATACTTGTGAGTGATAATGCTGCAATCTTCACTTCGGAAGCGTTTACGTCATTTTGCCAGCGGAACGGCATCCAGCATAAAACAATTGCCCGGGACATCCCGCAACAAATGGACAAGCAGAAAGATTTGTCCAAACCTTGAAAGTTCGTCTCAAATCCCTCGTTTCAGAACAAGGCTCACTCGGGGAAAAGTTGAATAAGATTCTGTTTTATTATCGAGCGACACCATTGTTTAGTGGAGGAAAGTCCCCAGCTGAAAACTTTCTAGAAAGAAATCTGCGAACTAGGCTTGACCTTCTCCATTTTCGACCACCTAGATCCCAGAACCCCAATTTACAGCCAGCAGTACCTCCGTCCAGGATATTACGTCTGGGAGATAGGGTGCAATCAAGAAATTATGGATCTTCCATGCATTGGAAATACGGCACCGTTGTAGACGTACTTGGACGTTTGCATTATCTTATTGAACTTGACGATGGTTACGTCATAAAGCGACATATCGATCAACTTAGGCGTACGGAAGTGTCGCCTGAAACAATAACTAATTGCAAGATTTTACCTAATGTGACCTCATTACCTGATCAGACATCGGCAACCCCAGAATATGCTAGGACGTCACCACTCGCAAGCATTCTATTATTATTATTATTATTATGTTTTTGTGATCTGTCACATCAAGTTCTGTGTAAATTAAAAATAAACGTATTATTGTCTCAATACACAACAGGTACGCCACTGCATTTCCGAGTAAAACAAAATTCTGTAATAACTGAGAATGTCAGAATTTAATTTCTAGTAATTTGTTTCTTCAATATCTTAAAAACTACATGTAACAGGTTCTAAAAGCAACTGATGTAACAAAGTTTCTGTAAGATTACAATGAGCAATGAGAAAGAAGAGGTAAAATACAGTTTTGACATTTAGCATGACACATATAAACTTGATAACTACTCTACGCTCATCATCGTTTGAAAAAAAACAGGCATGGCCTACTTGAGATTTTTTTATTGAATATAGTACTTTACTATAGATACCTAACGGTGCAAAACAGTATTATGGTCGTTTATTTCATTTTAATATAAGAACAAGTAAACAAGATTACTGTGTACATATATATTTCTGAGATTTTTAATAAAAATTTGACACAAATCCTCTAAATGGTTGTATTCAAAGAAACTTTTTTAATAAGAAAAAATATTAAAAAAATTAAAATGCAATTTAAACCTAGAGAATTAATTTTTTTGACAGATAAGATAATTTTAGGGAATAATTTTACGTACAGCTCAAACATTTTTGTGTCCTTGAAACCAAATGTGTATACCTACCTAGTTGTAAATTTATGAGTGACAGCAGGAAATCGTTGTCGGATTTTAAGAAAAGAACGGATTAGGCATTTCTAGGAAAATAATGCTAATACCTACAAAGTAATAAAAGTGTACAGACAATAACATAATAAAATAACAGGTGTACGCAGGGATGGATGGATGACTGAATCACATAGCAGGTATTGGGACCGAAATCTCTGTGTGCTAATCAGATTGGTACCCGTAAATTTCTGGAAATTTTACATTTGTGTAGTTTTGATTTGTTTCTTAAATTATCCCCTGTATCGATCTACTGATAATAATTAAGCTTTATCAAACAAGAACAACGAAGAAACAAATAATGAAACCTGAAACAAGCGAAGAAAAACTTAAGGGTGTTATAAATACAGTGCATTTTTTATAGAATTCAGAGTAGGCTGTGGTTTAAGTTCATTTTTACAGTATACAAAAAATATGCTACGTGATGACCTCGTAACTTTTTTAGTAAGAACAGCATCAGTGTGATATACACTGTTATAGAAGTCACGAACTCACCATCATAATTAAATTTTATGTTT
Organism: Ignelater luminosus; assembly: GCA_011009095.1. NCBI lineage: Eukaryota > Metazoa > Arthropoda > Insecta > Coleoptera > Elateridae > Ignelater > Ignelater luminosus. The sequence goes on from VTPC01001554.1 coordinate 137,258, forward strand.
ATCGAACATGTAAAAACATCGCTAAAATTATGCAAGTATTTTTTTATCTAGCTGACTTAATCTCGCAAAAACAAAAACACCTATTTATTCACATAGTTACATACTTGACAAGTAGATAATTAATGCTTATTTTGTTGCTATAATTAAAAACTAAAAATATATTGCAAAAAAAGATAAAATGAAATTCTTAATCTGGATTTAAAATTAACTTGTTTGAACTTATCTTAATAGATGACTTTTTAAAAATCAGAAAAATGTTATAAGTAACATTTTATATAAAAACCATAATTTGTAACCACAATCTTATAACTAGATAAAAACCCACTGATAAACAATTATTGAATATTTTTACTGTTTGAACAATTGAAGTCGAGAGCCAAAATTGCAACTGACTTGTTCATGTACATACGTTGGTGTACGCACAAATAAGACAAATTTCGGCATTGCATGGCAAATATTGGAATTTTCTATTGTGATTTGTTGAGTAATCATGAAGATAAACGATTGATCATGAGCAAAATATGCTTGGTATAAGGTAAACAAGGTATAAGAGATCGTTTATGGCTATACCGATAAAAATTTTGAAAGGTAATGAGAAGATAAGTGAAGGTCATACCTACATCAAGGAGACCTAGTCGAAAAATTGATGTAATATGCCATCTATTTTTTTGAGTTTACTTTTATTGAAGTCCAAATACGTATAATAAAATAATATAAGACACCATTGCACTTGATACCTACTATAACTTTAACAAACGGAAATTAACGATATTCATTCAAAAGTCATTCCCCTAAAACTCGCAGCAATGAAGATTTTATAAAATAATCTACTAATCCATAAAAAAATAGTTTGACCAAAATGACCTATCTAGTCTAGGAATTTGTACGATGCATCCATAGCGGTTTTGACAACGAATGCTCTGGGTTGGAATGCTGTTTTGCTATAGTTGAGAAAACAAACACCATGATCGAAAATACCTTCTTCTAACAAAACTGGAGATCAAATTTAGAAGAAAATGTTATTGTCAAAAATATCTAGAAAAGTCTATTCAATACTTTTTATTCAAAACCATGGTAAGTTAAATTAGCTTTAATTGGAAAAATGCTCACCGCGGTCCCTTGGTTTAAATCTTTTGGATTTTTTCGTTTGGGGTTTTCTAAAGGAAACTTACTTTCCAAACACCTCCAAAAAGTTTACAAGACTCCACAAATGCTTAGAAATGTCCATAATGCAGTACCAATGCGAACAACCGGTTATCTGGAAGCTAACGGAAGACAATTTGAGTAAATTACTGGATCTTTGTAATTATCGCTTGCATGTTCGTCCTATGTTGCCAGATTTAAAGTTCTTAAATTACTTTTTCGAGGAGCAATTACGCATCCAGCAGTTTTACATGGGAAATATGGCTACGTGAAGCTGTTCCACCAATTGTAGAACGCTTGTATTTTCAAAACAAGAGGTTAGATTAAGACAAAACCATTTTTTGCAATTGGTAGAACAAACTTCTTCCAAGTAGAAAACTCTGCATTTGTGAAATAGCAAAAGAAAGGTTTAAGTATCACTTCACGCTAATATGTTGTGTTGAATGGAAATTTTGCATCAGTTTTACTTCTGACCATCATAGAAAAATTCTCTAGAAGATTATTCAAATTTGAGATCAAACATTTCCACTACACTTCTCTTCGTCAGTGTTTTACCTCATATTTTCTGTAATGATTTTGCCCAAAACCAACCGTTTGATTTCATTTCAAAACTTCAAATGTCCAAAAATTCCCAGCTGTGTGCTGATACCTGGTTTCTCTGTTTCCTGCGTAATTAAGGAATAGTCAGATAAAGTTAACAAATGGTTTTTAAGAATACGTATATTTGTGTAAGATGACTATAAGTATATTTCTTTCAAAGTACATGGAGCGCCTAAATAGCAAGATAGAAGCAGCTAGCCTGCATTTAGGTTCTCTTCTACTGATCCAGTTCATAACTGAATGAAACTGCCAATTCCTGTACATATGTAAAAACCAGCAGAGTTCCATCTGTGATTGTTTTTGCATTAGAAAACAATAAGTTACAAGAATTAAAGAAGATTCTATTTTTGTGCAATTTCTTGTAAGATTTATAGTAAAGTCAAGATGGAAAGTCATTCAGGAGAAGACCGTAGCACCTCGCATCACGAAAATGTTTTTGGGCTATTTTCAGATCCCAGAAAATATATAGTTTTTATAGTATTTTTTATTGGTAAGATCTTTGTACTCTCCGATAAGTACCTACTGTTATTAGCATCCCTAGAAATACACCCCAATCCACCCATGAAGTCATTTATATTCTTTGTCTATAGTTTAATTTTCTAGACAATAAAATGTCTATTGTCGTTATTATTATTTCTGAAATTAGTTTTTATGGCTACATATGTTAGTTAGCGATATCAAGTTTTCACAAGGACCACACAGGTTTTGATAACAAGATTTTTAAGTACTCAAAAAAAATTGCAGTGTGTGAATCAGTCTTACATAATGCAATTTTTACATCAGTTTACTGGGCAAATAATTATGCTATATTATCATACGGGCTTTATATGTATTAATTTACATTTTAAATCATAGTGGTTTTTGGTATCAACTGTTCTCACAAAAGAAGAAAAGTAATGTCAAGTACTTAAAAACATTCTTGCGTAAATTTTTTCTGGTGCCTAAAAATCCGATCCCTAATTACACATCACCTTCTTGGAATATTCTGGAAGTGGAAGAGAAGCCGTTTGTGCATTTGTGTGCGAAGATTGCGGGAAATCGGTAGACCGGTAGCGGTAGTCTAAATAACCTTTAAAAAATAAATTGCGCAGTTTGTTGAATGACTAAGTAATAATAAAAAAAACATTAACATCCAGTGTATTACGAACGATGGTGTTCCTCAGTCGTCTCTTGGTTGTGACAGCATTTCCGAAGATTTCAATAATGGAGTTAAGAAGGTAGGTGAGGTGTTTTGTTTTAAATGTCCATGTTTTCTGTTTCAAGTGCAAAGTACAAAAGAATGAAATCCGACTAAAATATACATAAATGCGATAAAATCCGAGGGATTCCCCCTCTTATGAATATTAAATATTTAATTTTTTGGTATTCGATTCGTTTTTGTTCTGATACTCATTTTAATGCGTTTTTAGTTTTCTGGTCGCGGAGTGTTTTTTCCACTAGTCATGAAATGTAAACACGAAACCCCAATGATATAGAACATTGAAAATTTATTGAATGAATGGAAACAAGTAACCTATTCTTTGATTTCTTTGTTCTTTAATTATTATAAAGAATCTTAGATAGAAAGGTATCACGAAGCTCCATGGTGTCTCGAAATATATATTTATGTACTTGTTAATGTCCAGCTTTACGGGTAAAGAAAGGACTTTTGATTTTATACTTCCTTGTTGCTATCTTATTAAAAATACCTTAATAGTTAATACAAATCAGTCGTTTTTTGTAATAGAAAAATTCTTACTGTGCTGTATCCGAAGTTAGAAGTTAGGTTATGATCTGCATCACTAATTTTGTTAATCAAAATTTAAATTTTGTAATTGTTTATGTATTTAAATTTTTCTTGTTTTGCTCTCGTTTAAGGTAGCAACGTTATCGTGTTCAGGTAGGGTGCATCTTGTAATATTGCGTAATGTAATAACCAGTGGCGGCCCGTCAGGTGACGCAGGTGAAGCGCTGCCTCACTTTCTTCTGAAAGTGTCTTTTTTATCTATAAGCTGATTTGAAATTTTTAAATTTTTTTGGTCTTATTTTTTATTTTATTTATTTATTTATCTACTTTCTTTAATATAATTTATTCAAATTTATTGTACAGTAATATTGTACGTATTACGCGAATCCGAATTTAGGCGATTTTTAAATCTTCTCGTCGATTCGTCTTTTGTTGACAGAAGGCCTCAGTACAATTGAAAAAGGGTTACAAATTTTGGAAAACATAGACTCCAACGAGGATTTTGCGTGAGAAGAAAAAATCTTTGATCCGTCAGACGATTTTGTTCGATTTTATGAAGCCTTCTGCGTCAAAATAACTTCGGTTTACGTTTTTGCAATTCATAATAATATAATTTGTTGTGTTGTCTAAAATTTTATTACACATTTTTCTTCTAAATTATTGTTTTATTTAGTCTCCGGTCCCAATTAAACATAATTTGTATGTATTTATGTGTAAAATTATACCCCAATTTACGCGAATTCAATTTACACGGTTATCACTCGGTCCCACCTATCGCGTAAGTTCGGGGTATTACTGTATTTACATTTATCATACAACGTGCCACAGACTGCAAGTTAGTAACAAATTTTCATCCCTACGGATACCTAAACCCTTAGATCATAAATTTCTCCTGTTGTTCAAAGGAGGCAGATTTACTATACCACCCGGTCAGCTGCTTCAGCCCAGTACAGTTACTATACTGCGTGATAAGTCGGTTGTCATGACAACGGCACGTCTTGTATAGTTTGTAATCTAACAAGTGTTGGAGATTTCAATGCGTGCTGCGTAAGACAAGTGTTGAAGATTTGTCATTGCGCCGGTTTTTTTTATTTACAATTACAATTTTTCTTTTATACGATCCAGTTTGTATTTTATTAGAAATACCCTTTTCACGGTGAAATGAGAACGATAAAACAGACTTTGAGTTGTAAAAAACCTACACCTTTATTAAATGTAACTCAAGTTGCAAAAATAAAAGGCAATGCGTATAAACGAAATTTTAAAGATTCCTGGTATTCAGACTTCGGAGTGGTTGTGAGGAAGTTATTACTTAAATAAGCTTTTCTATGTGTCCTGTTTAATTATTAGTGTTAAGTAAGTAGTGCGTGTATGATACCATGTTGTCCAGAAATCTCAATGCAGCCTTATAATCAAGTATGTCAGTGCCAGCGGAAAATTAGTGGAGAGATTCTTGGGGTTTTATGGTGTCAGTTCAGGTCGAACTGCTGAAACATTGTTTAATCTTGTATGGACATGTCTTGAAAACTAAGCAAAGCTTATAGGACAATGTTTTGATGGGGCAAGTCAATTAAATGGTCTTCAGGCGAAAAGTAAAGAAGTAGCGCCGCAGGCTTGGCACATCGTTTGAATTTAGTGTTACAACCATAGACTTTATATAAAGTCTATGGCTACAACACAGTTGCAACAGTACTTCAATATGTCGCATATTTTTTGCAGCCGTAAGTGGTTTGCCCTCGTTTTTTCACCATTCTGCCAAGCGAACTCATGTAGCCAGAAGACGAATACTTCCGTTATTACACATTGGACATCAAACTCTAAAGTTTTGGCTCTTATAAACAATGAATGGAATTCTTTGAAAGAAGTACATATTTATTGAAATTATGAACGATCCAACTACTGATCAAGCTTCGGTTAGGCAGAGTGATGGATTCTTAAATAAATTTAATGACTTTCAATTTGCGTTTTTGGTTGTTTGTTTTTAATGATATTTTTGGACACACGGATGTACTCTTTGATGTATTACAGAAAAAGTCATTCGACATTAATTATTGCAGCTTCCAAATTAAAAGTACTCGTACGCTTCTAAACAAAAAAAGAAATGAGGATGCATTCATGACATTTTTAAATTTAGCTGCTTTGAGAGCAACACTTCCCACAGAAGACCGTGAAGGACGAAATAGAATAACACCCGCACGAGATCAAGTTTTTGAAAAATATAAGATTCTATATTATGAAATCTTAGATACTCTTTTATCAAATCATATACAAGGCATAAGAGTAGGTAAGTGTACTTCTCTAAGAATTTATATTTTTCTCTTATAATTTCATAAGTATCTATATATCCTTGTAATAAAACAGGAAACAGAATTTCTAAACATTTTTTCTACAGGGGGGGGTACCGATTCTGCTTTACCCATTTCTGAAATCATGAGCCGCCACTTGTAATAACAGGTACGGTGGATGCACTCATTACTCATTATCGCTTCGCTATACATTCAATAGTGTTTATATTTACTTCAGTTCAGTTCAGTTCATTTTATATTTTGTGTGAACCTTTGTATATCACACAGTCATCATCACTAAGCGCAGTTTAATACGTGTCGAGAATTTTCTCAACGAGAAGTGGGTTTTTAATACATTCCTATACTAGTAAGTTGACATTCAAGGTCGCTAAAAAGTATGGAAACACGCTGCCCCTGCACAAACGGTGAGATAGACAAATGAAATTTGGAGAGCTTAAAGTAGCTATTTTTGCCATATCTTACGAAGGGAATTAAAAACAAATCTTCAATTGTTTTTTCGTGTGCTCGTCATATTGAATCTTCTTTAATAGAATACCCTGTATATGACTCCATATTTGGATAGGGATTTTCAAGACAAATTCAATGATATAAGGTTGCTATATTTATCTTGAAAGGTTTTGGAAATAATCGCTATTCTGTTGTCACGGGTTTCACTATTAAAAAGTATGAACACGCTGCTCCTGCAAAAACGGTAAGAGATAGACAAATGAATTTTGGAGATCTCAAAGTAGGCATTGTTTGCCATGTTTTGCGAAGACAGTTAAAATCCAATCTTCAATTGTTTTTTCGTAGAGACGCCATTTTGAATTTCTTTAAGAGGATCACCCTGTAGATGACATATTTCGATAGGGATTTCTAAGGCGAATTCAATAATATAAGGATTGCTATACTTATCTTGAAAGGTTTTGGAGATAATCACTATTATTTTGTCAAGGATTTCTTAACTTCAAGAACGGATTCGTAATGCAAGCAGTCCCCCCCTCGATTATTTGTAAAATTCTTTGCGAACATTTCAAAAGGGATTGTTTCATTGCCAAGAAGTTAACGGAGCGCATTTTGAACACTTCTTATGAATTTATATTGTGTTTTTGTTATTATCAATTCTTCACTATTTGTTCTCATTCCACCATAAATTTAGTTTGCTCTAGCATCGATCTATTATTTTAAATAAGTAGGTTAAGGGCAAAATTTTTACGGTTTTCTTTTACTTTAAATACTTATAAATAGTCGCATATCTTTTTTTTTAGTTCCATCGCCTTTGCCGTTTTACGAGTAACTCGATTTTGATAAAAATTAATAGTGAAATCCTTGACAAAAGAATAGCAATTATCTCCAAAACCTTTCAAGATAAGTATAGCAACCCCGAAATTGTTGAATTCACCTTTAGAATCCCTATCGAGATACGGGGTCATATGCAGGGTGTTCCATTTAAAAAAATTCAATATGGCGGCCGTACGAAAAAACAATTGCAGATTTGATCTTAATTTTCTTCGTAAAACATGGCAAACAATGCCTACTTTAAGTTGTTTAAATTTCATTTGTCTTTCTCTTACCGTTTTTGCAGGAGCAGCATGTTTCCATAGTTTTTAATGGTGAAACCCGCGACAAAAGAATAGCGATGATCTCCAAAACCTTTCAAGATAAGTATAGCAACCTTTATATCATTGAATTTGTCTTGAAAATCCCTAACCAAATATGGGGTCATATACAGGGTGTTCCATTTAAAGAAATTTAATATGTACGTACGAAAAAGCAATTGAAGATTTATTTTTAATTGGCAAAACATACCTACTTTAAGCTTTTCAAATTTCATTTGTCTATTTATTACCGTTTCTGCGGGGGTAGCGTGTTTCCATACTTTTTAGCGACCCTGTATACAGGTTGTCCCAACGGTCTGTGATCAAAGGATGGCTTCGTTATTTGTACAAATATGAAAAGATTGTTCTAGAAAGAGTTGCACAGAACGATTGTCTGTACCTTCTAAAATTCTTATTAACTACAGTATTCCATAAAAAGAGGAACATAAAACTTAAATTTCTTTAAATGGAATACCTTTATTTTGCTAATTTCTTATTCCTCATCCAATGCTGATTACAACGATATAGCATTATCGAATGTCAACGTCTAAACCAAAAAGTTGTAAAATCTTCAGACCTGGAGATTTATCACCTGCTTTGGCAACTTTGGTGTAGTTACTGTTCACCTTCTTTTCTGCTATTTTGACAAAATTGGACGCTATCTGTTGGTTAAGATTTTCCCCAATAAGTGCTATTTGACTATGACCATCAGTTACTAAGAAGTAAGAAAAAAAAATACTTAAAATATACAGGGTGTTTAGTTGTTCTATTTAAGGAATTTTAGAAGGAAGGTTTATAGCTAAAATCTTATTAGATTTCTAAAGACAAAAGGTCTAGTTTTACCTTATTAAGATAGTAAAATCATAAAGTTCTTTAATTATACCAGGGGCAGTCTAGAAGTTGGATAGCATTTCATGAAAATAACTGCATAATGTTGAAATTGTTAGGTGTAGCTATAGCGTTATGACCAGCAATTACTAAAAACACGTAAGTTGAGAAGTTTGATAGCATTTCACAAAGATAACTGAATAACACCAAAACTGTTAAGTGCATGTATGTATGTAGAACAAGAAAATATTGAAATATATAGTGTCCGATTTGGCAAAAGAGAAGACATGGTGTAGTTAACATTTTTATAATTATTTCCAAAGGCTAGAAATTGAAGTTATTACTGCAAGGTTTTAAGAAACCAAATGTTATTCAATTGTACCAGAACGGTTTGTACTTCTAACGATGTTTTACAAGAAACAATTGAATACCATCAAAACTGTTTCGTTTAGAACCGATAGTGCTACATCGTCGTAGACGAGGAATAAAACAAATTGCAAAATATACAGGGTGTTCCCCATTACAGAAAATTTATGCTTTGTATGTCACTCTTTTATGGAATCGTTTTAGAAACTACAGACAATTGTTCTGTGCAACTCTTCTCAGAACATTTGTTAATATTTCTAGAAATAATGATGCTATTCTCTGATCACAGACCCTTGGGACATCCTGTATAATAGGGTTGTCTACTAAAATCTATTTTAAACAGCATTTACTATAAGGTTTTTTTTTAATGCATTATTTATAAATTGATTGCTGGCTTCGAAAAAAGAAAAATTTTTAAATTCATTAATAACGTAACAGTTTTCATTTTTTTTAGCGAAGGGTGCAAACCTCATTCTCTGCAGACTTTTAGAGTAGCAGGCATGTAGAAAATTTTATTCCAAACAAGAATTTTAAATGAAACTTTGACACCTTTTGTCTCGAAAACTGTGTAATTTTGAAAAAGGTTATATAACAAAAAAGAGCTTAATTTCTATCGATGAATGCGTTGTCAAATATTTGCACTTGGTTTCAAAACACCCTATATATTGTTTGAGTCATCTCAATATATCCTCTTTTGTTTTTGAAACATCTTAATAAAAATGTTCACTGGGATATTCTGTTATATCTTATATGTAACAATGTTTTTATAAAAAATCCTTCATTCCTTAATTCTCTATACATTTTGTTTTAAATGTTAAATATTTAATGTAGCCTACAAAACTTGGTTTTACAAATAAACAATCAGGGGCGACTAGTGATCTAACTTCAGGGGATATACATACAATACATAAACAAACCAATCAAGCTGTTTGCAAACTATCTGAAATTAGACCATTAGTCACCGTGCTGCTGGTGAATAATGTAAAATAAAAATCAAAATATATAGATATAAAGAATAATTGAGAAAACAATAACAGAATAATGAAAGATTTTATCAAATTAAGGCTTTAACTCTGAATACTTTATTACTTCCGCTACTTGATATCATGTGAGCAAAGCTATTTTTAGTTTGATTTTCAATTCAGTTAAATCTGCATATCTGGTATTTGTAATGTATACCAAATGTCAACATTTGTGTATGAGAAGTTAAAAGTTCTGACAACTATAATAGAAGTACTTTGAAAACTAATGATAATTTTTTTCATATAGGCAACCCAAAAAGCAGATCCGTAAATTATAACAAACATGATGATAATAAAAATTTTATTATTCTATTGCAAATTCCAAAAAAAGTGAAACAAAATTCAAGCAATTTAAAAAAAGAAACTAACTGAGTAAGTTAGAGGAAAAGGTCAATTCAGTGGAATATAAGTTATTAAAAGAAATCATTTGTTCAAACTTTTAAAAATAATGGAAATGTAATTTATTTCTTTTCTGTTAGTTTTCTATATTTTTAATATTATGTTTTTGTTTTTTTATTTAGGCACTCAGTATGGTACTGTCAAATCAGTGATGGTTTTGATCAGTATTTAACAAAGAATTTTTAATATATATGTTACGGTTAATGTGTAGAATTGGCTAGTTTGTAGAGTAACTGGTTAATGTACAAACTATATAAACCGTCAGCTAGTTTGATCGAAAACGCATATTTAACTATATTAGTCGATAGCTTATAAAATAACCAAACCATTTGGCTAATTTACTTCAATTATTCGAAAAAACTAAAATAGTCATTTTCTTTGGCTGGTTTATGAAATGTCCAACTTAGTAAGTTAGAATGAACAACAAAACTGGTGGTATTATAAAATAGCCAATTTTTTGGTTATTATACAAACCAGCTAACATGTGCTTTAGTTACTTTAAATGGTGCGATTCTGGTGCACAATAAATTAAATAAGACAACGTGGTGTAATTATAATAAAAATATATTTAAATATAAACGAAAATCCTCAACGAATAACAAATTTCCAAATTTTTATGACAAATACATAAACATATGTGCTGTGTATTTATTTATTATAGCATCGTTCGCTATTATGGCACTTGCATGAGTATCCCAAAAAGACACATTTGCATTTTCTGTTTCTACATATTTTCTTACACTGGCACCTGACATAGCTCTGAGTTGTACCAGAAACTGAAAAATTTCTAACAGCACTTCGAAGCGAGATTTCTGTATCAGTCTAAAGATAGAAAATTTTGTTTACACAATTCAAATTGATTGGGTGAAAATAACTGGTTTAGTACACCATGAATATGTAGTTCCTAGTCGATAAAAATTATCTTCAAAACTTGATATTATATTGTCGATATCCTGGTTCGCTCTTTCAACAGAACTCTGAGACTGCGAGTGTCGTGGTTTACCATGCACTATTCGACAATTCGGCCAAAGAGGAACCAGTTCTTCAATAACTTAAATGATAAACAATGAAGTACATTGGAAAGGAAATTTATCAATACAATTCTAAATAAATGCCTAAATTCCCCAATTGGACTAACCATTTTAAATTTTTTTATTTTTGATTAAAGATTCCTATTTAGCAACCCCAAAAATGTCTAGAAACAGATTTTAAATTGAATTTGACAACAACAGTATAAACTTACGTGGTTTGCAAATTCTCTGCCATTGTCACTTTGCAGTAGATATAGACTATTTAAATCCATAAACACTTCCAAAAGATTCTAAGCTGTTTCCTTAGCTGTTCTTGTTTTTATGGGTTGTAAGCAAACATAATTGGTTAAGTGGTCTTGATACACAAAAATAAATTTGTAGTCTTGGTCAGGACGTGTTTGCAAATCAATTAAATCTACCTGATATCTTAAATTTAGGTTATTTGAAACAGTCGGTTTCACTACAATCCCCTTTTTTACTTGATTTCTCTTTAATTGGTAGTTTTTGCATTTTTCAATAAACAGAGTTACAATTTCTTGCGTGACATTTAAATATTTTTCATTAATTAGTTTGAATGTAACTTGTCTTCTACCATGACCGGTGCACTGATGGGTATCATTAATAATATCATATAAATCATCTATGCAACCTATTAATTTGCCCAATTATTTATTTAATGGAATATAGACGTCTTCAACTCGTTTCAGAGCAAAATGTTTCATAAAGTAATAATAACTTTTATTTTTACTCAATGGCCCACTGGTACGTAAGGTCATTAACTTCTTCACAATATTGGTAATAACTATTAGTATACGAGTAATTTTTGAATTACTCGCTTTTTGTTTGTATAGACTGTCTATTGCTTCATTAAATTTTTGTTTATGATCCATTATTTAAACTAACAATTTGATAAAAACATGAAAATTCTAACCCAACGTTTTTTGTTAGATTAGCTACAGAAATGGAGGATTAGTTTATAAACTAGCCAAGATATTGGTTATTTTATATCACTAGAAAGCAGTTTACTATTCTACCCATTTCAAATTGGATGATTTATACACTAACCAAGACATTTGGCTATTTTAGTTTTTCAACTTTGTCAATCAAATTAGCAAAGGGTATTAGTTAGTTTTGAAACTATCAGCTAATATAGTTTTCTAGCAAAATAACTATTTATTTTATTAGTTTATATACTATCCAGCTAATTTATAAACTATCCAAGTTTGCACTTGAGCCGTAACATATATATAAACAAAAACTAAATCCGGCTAGTCATATTCTAGAATATAAAAAATGAAAGTTGCATTACTTACTACTGATTGACAAAAACTTTGTTTACATCTTTTCCCATTAGAAAAGTTTGAGTTAGGAGTTAGTGCCTCCTTTTTACTGTTCGAGATTTTATTATTAAGAAATTTGATAGTACATTTGAAACAAGCACTTCTTGTTTCTTTCATTTTTATTAAAGGAATAGCCATTTAACTAAAACAGATTGTAAGCACCGAAAATAATGCTTGTGGTGAACTGCCGAGTTGTATTATTCAATTCATCTCAGGATGATTTGAAATAATAGATGAAATTTAAATTTTGTCAACTTTTATAAAATTCTTTGTATAAACTTCATTGTTTGGTTTGATGAACATTTTATGTGAAAATCAACTTATTTATGTAAAACTAGCTAGTATTTTATCATTTGTGACATGATGTTCTATGATTTCTTGTTTACGACTTATATAGTTAACCAAAAGCATTGCTCTCTTCACTTCGGGTCTTGCTTTAGTTAAATTATTTCCAAGCATATCACATAATTAATGAAGTATTTATTTTGATTTTATAAGAATAAAAAAATCCCACTACTCTTGAACTGTGTTGTTATGTTTTTACCAAACGCGGTGGCTCTAACTCAACAATCTTTGAATAAATACAATCTCCATATTTTCCTTATATATGTAACTCTTTAGGAATCCCTTTTCAATAACATTTTCAACATTTTGAGTCAATCACAATCATTTTTACTACCTAAGTTGTTTCAAAAGTATGCAACCAAATGTGCAGATAGAAAATTCCTATATGCCATATTGAACTGTGATGAATAATAGTGACAATCTTTGAATACATTAATTGTTTTATATCAAACATACTATTTCCTTCACAGCTTTCCAAAATAAATAATAATAGAAAAATATTTACAATTATAAAGTGCTATAACAAGACATTTGTCAAATGATAATAGTTAAATCTACTATAACAGACTTAAAATCTGAATGTTGCTAATGAATTTTTCTGCTTGATGGCTATACTCTATCCAAAAGTAAAGTTTTAGTAACAAAAAGATCATTCATTTCTAATAAATAATATAGCAGGTAAGCAACCACGATTAGTTAAAAAAATCAAATGTGCTTGAACTGATATTGTTTTGTAGCTGAAAATTCCACTACTGATCCTGATTAAAATTAAAACAATAACATTTATAAATTTCAAAAACTAGTTTGAAAAAGATAATTTTCCAACATACGAAGTGTTCGGTAGATTTGAATGCCAAATCTTCAGGCCTCGAGGGTATCAGGGAGAAACAATTGGTACTCATGGTTTCTTCTTTTTAAGTTTATCAGGTATTATGAGAGATACGGATTAAAAAAGGTAAACCCTTAGGTCTTACATACATTTTTTTTTACTACATTTTTAAAATATCATTTAATTTGTGAATAATGCATCAGCTCAGTTAACTAAAGGTAGTTTTTATTGAAAATAAGTCAATGATCTTAATAATTTATGATATAGTTTTCTTTATATCATGTCACAAAACAAATAAAAATAGTAACTTACTTACCGTGGACTCGGCTTGATCATGTATCTTCCTAGGAACGAATATAATGAAGACTTTCTTAGCAAAACTCTGTTTCTTCTATGTAGTGTTATGAAATGCCGAGAGCACAGATGAATTTTCTTTAAATTCTTGAACATTTTGTGCTGCTTACTTTATAAAGAAATTCCTGCAATAACAAAATTTCATTACAAAAACGTCATAATTTTAATATTTACTAATTTCACTATTCTGAAAGATTATCGATTTCAAATATTTTAAGTATTATGTATAAGTACTCACAAATGTTGATTTATTAGTTGTGTTACACATTTGATTTAGATGGATTTTTTTAATGTCAGAACTTTTAAGAAAATCCATCTTTGCAGTATTACAAGATTGGTGTAAATAATACACAAACCTTGGTATGTTTGGTAGTATTCGTTTTCTAGTTTCCCATGCTAGTTGAAACATTTCCGTTTTCTACGATTTGCGGGAAATTTAAATCCTTGATTGTTTATAAACTTGGTAAACACAAATATCTGCAATTCTCATTTATGAGTTTTTTATTTTTGTAAAGGTCTTTAATAAAAAAGTTATAAATATTCTATGAAGATATCCTATAATCCCATAGTATATATCATTGACGATGTGCGCCTTGGAGATACAATCTTTCTCTTTATTGTCAATTATAAACCATATTTCTCCATCTTTTATTAATTAAAATGTTGGATTAATAAATTAAAATAACCTAGAGATTGATAAAGGATGAAAAACATGGTTTTTAATTATTAAGAAAGAGACATAGTACCCCAGCCTACTTCACGCGTAGTGGTATAATAATATTAATATCTGGTTTGTTCACTAATGAAATCGCGTGTTAGCACTATATGTGGTTTATCCACAACTAAGTTGCGCAGGATTATACAGCGCATTATTACGGATATTGTTACGTTTGAAAGTGTGAATTTAACGGACGTCCCAGCGTCGATTGTTAAAATCGAAGTTTTTCACGTATATATATTGTTATGTGTAACATTAAATTGAATGAATTGTATTTGTTGACTGCAGTGCATTAATATATCAACACAATTTAATATACACTAACATAAATACGTCATCCAGTATAAGTGGCGAAAGCGGTATATAGATAGAGAGGGGTAGCTACTAATTGCTTCCACTCATTTCTCATTGCAAATGTCTGGTAAGTGTATTGCAGTTTGAAGATACCAGATAATTAATTAATTTCTTTCTGTAGGTTGCAGTGGAATTTACTGTACAGCATGTCATAATGTGATAAAAAGTACCTCCACTGAATCATTGCAAGCAAGAATTCATGAACACCCTATTCTGAAAGTAATTATCTGCAAGTCCTGTTTTGAAAATCACTCTTTTACTAAATCATGTTTATGGTGTGGTTCTTCTGAAATATATCTACGATGCTACAGATGTCCATACAAGTTTTGCAAGGTAAGAAAAACTTTAATAGTAAAAACCATAATTAGCAAAAATTTGATTTTTTTTGTATAATGTGATTACCGTTAGAAAAACTAATTTTTACGATAATAATTGTAAATGAATTAAACACTATTCAAATTACCAAACCAGTTTGTATATCGTTGGATTGCAATTAACTGGTTGAATATCTTTGGTCTAAGACGGGCACCTAACCAGAAATTCTATTTGGAGCCTCGTTGGACTCCTCCATCTTGGCTATGCAACTTTGAAGACTGATAACTCTGTAACTTCAGAAATCAACCATAGGTTCCATTTGTAAAAATGTTTATCAAGTCATTATGAATCTATCCTATCAATTTTCGCTTATTATGTTATTGCTTTTTCTTTTTTTCATTTGCACACAAACTGCGTTTTGACTTTTACTTGAAATGTTTTACCAGGTACTATGTTCTTGAGCCTCATAATTACATAACCTTTTTGTATTTTCCTCCATGCATTTTGTTCATTGATTTGATAGATTTCATGTAGATTTGCAAAATCTAGCTCGTAATATTATTTATATTATTGAATTTCTTAGGATGTTTGTCACCTCATTGATATATATATATAAAATTTTATTTATATAATAATTATAACTTTTGGTCACTTTGAAGTTTGAAGGTTAATTACTGTTTTTTACATTCTAAGAGTTTGAATACACTTTAATTTGAGGTTATATCAGTCTCTAGAGCACCCAATTGTTTCAATCCAACCCTGTTTGTGTCAGATGTATTCTTGATTTTAATCAAAATATCTTATAAATTGATTTATGTGTAATATCCATAATATTCTATTTTGCATATGTTACTTAGTGTTGTACATTTCAGAACTGCTTGAAAAACAATTTCAATGAAGAGTTGTTTAACGACTTAAGAAGACGGAAAAGGTGGTTGTGCTTCATCTGCTCCCCTACTCCAATATCAGAACTCAGAGAATTGTGTGCTACAACCATGGAAAAGTAAGAATATTTATTTAATGTTCATTTTAAACATAGTTTTCTTATAATTTTATCATTTAATACATTTTTGTTTTTGAGACTACTGAGTGGTGACTCATTTCCAATTCCACAAAAGAAACAAAGATTGAATGCTGAAGCTGTTGAAAAGATTGCCGAAGAAGAGGAAGTTGTTGAAAAGATTCCAGGAGAAGGGGAAGTTGTTGAAAAGATTCCAGAAGGGAGGAAAGTTGTTACAAAGATTCCAGAAGAGGGGGAAGTTGTTACAAAGATTCCAGAAGAGGGGGAAGTTGTTAAAAAGATTCCAGAAGAGGGGAGTGGTATTTCTGATACTTTAACTGACTCAGGAGGTGAAAATACTAAAAATGAAAATAATAATAGTGGAAAGGATGATGAAAATCGTTACTTACCAGAGTATATTGTAAAGTATCCAGACTCGAAAGAACTGTCTGAGAGAAAATGTGACATAGAAAAGAAAATAAACGAGTTATATCATTTCTTTTCCGATGGTATTCTAAGAACTTACAATTTTATAAAAGAATTGCAAAAGCAACAAATCTTGTTGATAGCGGTACAAAATTCTTTTATGAATATGCTTAAATTGGTAGAGAAATTTATTGAGCGGTCAAGTGAAATGAAAAATGATATAATGGAGATTGACGAGCAATGGATGCATTTGCATAAGGATGTTCTAATAGTAAAAATTGAAGGGGCTGAAAACATGAACTCTCAATATTATGAAGATTTGATACCAACTACCCGAGAAAATCCACATAGAACAGAACGGTCTCAGATAACAGTAGAAGTGATAAAGCAAGCAAGCTACATAGCATCATTATTTTCAGACGAGCAAATGCGTCTTTTAAGATTTAGAGAGCTACTAGAATGTCAAGGTAGTCAAGTTAAAATATTACAACTTGGTTATTCATATATAGATAATTTATTGGACAAAGCTGCAAATATCCTGAATTGGTGCAAGAATAAGTTAATGGAAATTGATAGGCAGTGGTCAATGAAGTTTGACATTCATCTCACGATTCCTGATACAGAAAACCTATAAAAAGGTAAGTATTAATACCTAGTAAAAATTAAATTTACCATATCTCGTTCTGGTCATGTACGAAATGTCTATGTCTACAGATCATTTCTCTAAAAGCAAAATTTACCAAATGTTGATCATAAGTCAATTTTATGTAAAATTGATATTTGAAGTTATTCTAAGCCCCGAGCAATGCTGTATACTTTTCAAAATATAGAGAATTAGATTGTTTTCAATTCAAAGTTGTTATCTTTATGAGTTATTGGAAATTCCCATGGTACTTGAGCTATTGCCTATATTATACAGTATGTCCATTTTACAGGTCCTCCCTTGAATGTTTGGGAATAAGCAAGACATCTTACAATTCAGAGCCGGCTTGTTTTTTTTAAAAAGGTTCATTCCTTATTAATTGATCCATAGTTTGCTGTGAATTTAAAAACTAATAAAGTCAACTGTTTGACATTTGTTTGGTTATATTTCCCGTTTAACTTTTGTACAAACCTGTTCATTTTGTTTAGTTTCTTTTTGCTAAATAAGTTTTCTTGTTTATTATTAAATTCTTAAGGTTTTATAATAATTTACAATTATTGTTATTGTGTTTTCTAAAAAAGCAAATCTTATTTCTAACCAGCATAAATTGAGGAATTTTGACATTGACTTGTATTACAGAAAACAAACTACATATACAAAAATAATCCATTTTATTTTTAAAATCTGTAATTACACCGCAGATTAAATAAGAGTCAGATGTTTCACTTCAACAGATTTGTGGATTGTATTGCTTTCTCTTTCCAAGCAACTCCCACAGCTTGCGATTTTGACATGTACTACACAAGCAGCACAGCTTGGTATGCACTTTTCATAAAACGCACGTATTAGGGTAGGCATGGTAAACTCTCAGAGCTGCAAAGACAAATGCGTAGACAAAAATGGGAACATTGGTGGTATAGGGAGTGAAATATCTGACTTTTATTTGATCTGTGATTACACAAAGATATCTCTGAATTGTAAGACGTGTTGCCTGTGCTATATATTTAAGGCCCATTTGTCACAATGCAAGATTTTATACATTTTTTGGACAGTTTTTCAAGGACGCAAAATTGCATCGTTGCAGGCAGAAAAATACCTTTCAAAAAACTGTACAATATATTGTGCAGAAAATTTTAGAACTTGTTCTATTTTTCGTGCAAGAGAGGACTATTTGTGGAGTAATGGACGTGCATCCGCATGCACTAGATAAACTTATCAATTAAAGTAAGAGCTGCTACATTTTCTAAATCAGTATCACTATCTTCTGACATAACTTTATAACAGTTTTATTTACAACAACTATTCTCAAAGCACAACACTTGTTTTATAGGTTAGTCGAGTCCTACTTAACCTTAAGATTTTCCTAAACAAAAACAAAGTGGCTTTGATATTTGAGATAGCCACAGATAGCCAACCCACACCTTGCGCCAACCTTAGTGCACAAAATATTACTCATAATACTAATAGTGCGCATGCTCATTTGTAAGAATTTGTACAAAATCTAGCTACTGTTGCAAACAGCCAATGTAATAAAACTTGTAAAAAATTGTACAGTTTTTGTATGCAAATTTTTGTATAAAAAAAATGTACAAAATTTTGCATCGTGACAAACAGGCCTAAGAAAAATTGGCAAAGTACATTTTGTTTTGTTGCTTCTCAGACTGGCTTGTATAATATTATCTAACTTAATTTAATTCAAATTTCTCCATATCTTTTTTTTCTTGGTGCATAACATAAACTTGTCTAGATGTAAATGTTCTGTATTGCATAAATATGCTTGCAAGCTTATTTAAAATAATAGCAACTAAATCATTAAAGTGCAGAACACCTGCATTAAAACTGCTCTATGTAATCAAAGACTTGTACAATAGTATGCTTTATTACTGGTATAATTCCTAATATTTTTAATGTAATTTTTCTGTTTTAGAAACAACAGATGGGAGATACTGAAGCGTGTTTATAAGTGTTAGTTTTTTTCCAGATATTATATTGTCATTATCTTTGAAAATAAAATAAATCTCTACGAGATACCAATTTGTTTTTTATTTTAGAATATATGAATATCAGTTATTTTGGATAATTTCTAGAAAGATTGTACTAATAACTTGCTTTTCATACATGTGAAATAAGATTTAAAACTTAGCAGCATGCTGTCATAAATATACTAACTTCTTGCCTTTTATATTTTGGGATTTTTGGGTAATAATTTAAAAATTTAATTTTTTTTCTTAAAGAAAGTGTTCAGGTGGTGAGCTGTTGTTGGGCTTGAATGAGATTGAGCAAACCTGTTATTAAATTTTGTTTAAACTTGCGATCTCATTTTTAAAATTTTTTTACAAAGAAATCTTATGAAAAAGTATAGATTATTTCTTTGTTTGCATCATATTAAGGTGGCAACGTTTTCTGTATTTGAATGGAATAAGTTACGGAAACAAATTACGGATATTAATATGGTCTTGTTGAGACCCATTGTTGTTAAGATATCTACATCTCACCCCACTGTCTCCATAGTAGGACTGAAACTAATTAATTTAAATCAAAGGTGGATGGTATATAAAGAACTATTATTTAATAAATACTCTTGACTGTCACAATATGTAGGTACTTCCAGTAAATGAAAAATAAAAAAGCGAGTAACATGTTCCTGTTTCACTTCTTATAGCTGTGACTATCTCGTCAACATTCTTATTTCCTGGTAGGAGTTAAAAATAGCAACTATGTTTATGAGTTGCACGATTTGTTTTAAGTCTACTACATAGGTGTGTTTAGCTGCCATATAAGCTACATAAAAGATACAAATTGCCCAAATAATAACTTAACATTTAAAAAATTAATCTTAGACTAATAATTTTAAAATTTTAGTTTCAAAACATTTGAAAAATATAACAAAACAACTATTTTGCTGTCTTGGTAATATCATTGATTCAGTAGTGTTAATAATATTAATAATAAAATTTTTTTTTGATGTCTTTTAAGTTGGAATGTTAAGAGTTAATAGCATTTTTGTTAACTTGGAAACAACTTCTAAATAATTATAGGTTCTATATGTAATAGCTCATCAGAACCATGCATAATGTAGGCTTGGCTATTTCAGAGAAAGTGTGTTATGCTGCTGAAAAAATAAATTGTAACAAAACCTTTTTATGTTGTTATAATAGCACATTTAAACAATAGTATTCTTAAGCACATTTATGTATCGAAAATTCAACTAGCTGCATGAACATAACCACAATGTGAGCTCAAGGAAAAAAGACCTATCTAGACTATAAATAAAAAAACTCATAAACAATTGTGCAGTTTATTATCTTTAATAACCTAATCAATTTTGTCAAAATATCTAAAAATATGATATGCTTAAGGCTTTTCACTAGTGAACTACTAGCACTTCTTATGACATCATATGCTTGCATGATATTTTTTTTAATATAAATTTGCAATGCTTTTCTATAATGTAAACTACAAAAATAGAGTTGATGTTAAATATGACAAAGATTTTGAAAAATTCATTTTCATTAAAGTATTATGGCTGTGTCAACTATTACTTTACTGTAAAATGGATTAGAAATTTTAAATTCAATCTAGACTACTTGTATATTTCATAAATGATTCACTTCATGGTATAAATAGGTTGAGTTAAATCGCTTCTGTTTTATTTCTGAAATTTACTATCAGCATTTGTCAGTTGTTTACAGGGATAAATTTTATCAAACACAACAATACAACTTCGATAATTATTCAAAACAAAGTAAAACCTTTTTCTTAACATAGCTAGTTTTTTTTTTCTATTTCAATACTAATTCAGTCTTATTGTCTTCACTGATACATATACATTTGTGCGTTAGATAATCTGAAATGTTTTTCACCAAGGCCATAGCTAGGATTGAATTTCGGGGGGGGGGTTCCATCATCGCCCATGGGGCTCCCCTTGGGTTTAATAAAAAAAACCATTTGCAATGAATAATACAGTTGTTAGAACAACAATTGGTTAAAATTTTGGAGGGGGTTTGAACCCCCAAAACTGCCCCCTAGCTACAGCCTTGTTTTTCACTATGTTCAGAATTAAAAGACTTGATAAACTGTTGCTTTTCCCTGACTGGAGACATAAATTTCCTTTTTCCCCTTTCTTTTGAAAATTCCCAGGAAGAAGGGAAATCTCCCTACATCTGGCAACATTGTTCAGATCAGTAATATAAACAAAAAAACCAGACGAGTGAAGAAATGCGCACGTGCGTGCTGTTTTCGTCGTATTGGTTACCACCTACATAATATCGTAAACGGTATTTGGCGGACGTTTCAATTTGAATTTCTAATTTAGGATATACCATAATGATTTGTTTTTATGATTTATGTTACAGTTTTTGCTTCAAACGTTTCTAAAACAATCGCTCCTAACAAATAAGCAGATAAAAATTATCTCTTGTAGCATATCAAATTAGTTCTTTACAAGCAAGCTTAAAATACTTTTTAATCTTTTTTTCTTCCAAAAAGATTAAAATACTTTTTAATCTTTTTTTCTTCCAAAAAGAAATGTGTTAAGCACTATGTAGATGAATAGAAGGATTAAAGGTGGTCTATTAGAAAAGTATTGATTACAATACGTTGTAAATCGAAAATTAAAGATAACAAAAATAAATACATTTTTTTTGTCAATCAAGGTGGTGAGTTACCTCTAAAAGCCAAGGGCTGTCAATATAATCATAATTCAAGAATAGTAAATCTCAGAGTATGTAACACATAAAACGCCTTACCCTTGCATAATAAACGAACGCATTAACGTTATTAACCTGCAAAGTGAATTTAAACACAAGAAAACAATTTTGTGAGTTATCGGGGAAAAATATTTCTAAATCGAGATGCCAAAAACTGATACAACAAATGGAAGTGTAAAAATCAAAGAACAGCAGCACACATTTGAAGATGGAAAATAATACATTGAATAAGGTTAAACATGAAGATGTAAATATCAAAAATTATAGTACTTTTGTAAATAATAGTGAGTATTACGTGCCTTTAGATATAACAAAAAGTGTTGGAAAAGATGAATCTCGAAACAAGGAAGAAAAAGAAAAAAATGACATTTTGAAAAACCAAACTATGAAAAAAAAGAACAAATGGAAGATTGTGATGGTTTCACTTTACTTCCAGTTGTGAAAAATAAAACAATAAAAATAATTTTGATTTTATTGTGCTTCAAACTGGAAAAAAAGAAAGCGATGATGGTGAAATTGATATAAATGAGAATAGTCTTTACAATGACTATGATGCAGATATTGATATAGAATATAATAACCTAATTGCAAACGCTGATTTAGAGGAATCTTTACAAGAGCCAACAAAGAAACCTAAAACTTCTATCGAGAAGATATATCTAGATGACAAAATCTGTAGTGAAATTCAAGATTAGATATGCAATCTATATAACAAGATAAAAATCCTGAAAAATAGACTAAACTTAAACAAACTTTGAGTGATGTAGAATGAGATGCAAAGAAATTAAAAAGCAATGAAGCAATACCAGTGGAATGTGGTGTAATACCAGATTTTAATACAATAGAAGAGTATATTAGATTGAGATCTTGAAGAAAACTAACTTATCAAGACTTAGAACAAATCATTTTACAAAAAATCAATTTGGCTATTCGCCATGAAAGTGAAATAAGTGAATTGAGACATCAGATAAAAATGCAAAAACAACTTGTAAATATATGGAAAGAAATAGCATCTCAATCAATTAAGCAAGCACAGGATCATAGAATTAGTCCTAAAAAACTTCTGCATGGGTTAAGAAAAAACAAACTTTTTACACCTGCAAAAAAAATAGATCGGTTAGAGTTTGAGTTCAGTCGAATGATGGTACAACTAGTACATTTGTACCAGTTTACAAAAGTAAGAACAATCCTGCTTCCAAACGAGCATATGCTAAAAGGCTTATACAAAAAACTTCCATATGAATGCTACTAGTCCTAATTCATCTACAGCAGCAACTGATGTCTTTATAATGACTACACCTATTATTAGTATTACATCAACAATCACTTCTGCATGTACTTCTGGAGCAGAAGCCATCACTACAACTTCAGCTTTTAATAATTCTTTGAACAGAGATGCTAAACTGTCAGTGACAACCACAGAACTTGAAAAGATTATTGGTTTAAGTTCTGCAAGTGTATAAATGTGCATTTATAATAATCAGTCACGCCAAGGTGTTAGCTGTGGCTACCTCAAAAACTGAATCACCAAATTTAACATTAAAGTAACACAGTTAGGTTCAACTAAGAATGTTGCTTTAAATGATTCAAATGTTGTCAGTAGCACATCACTCAAAGCAAATCAAGTGCAGTTACTTTAACATACAATTCCAGTTCAGTAAAAATAGTATCAAACCATGCACACATAATTCATGATGTAGTGAAATGTTTAGTTGATAAGTTAAATTATGATCTCACACTATTATCTGCACCAACCATAAATCAAGTATCTCTACGATCATGCACATCTGTACCACATAAATCTCACATATCCATAAAACGTTTCAACAATAATGTCATTTTATCATGGAAACTGCCACATAATTAAGAAATTTGTTGTTTATGTCTATCTAAAAATTACATCAGTGACAGAATGAATACTGTGAAATTAATTTAAAAAGACTTGATAAGTTGTCACTTTTTTAATATTATGTGGAAGATTATTTATTTTAATAAAGATTATTATTAATAGAAAACAAATGATAAAAATAGTTTTTATTGCGATATTAGTTAGTTTTTCTTTCTTGCTATGTTATTATCTACAGGTTTCAAGTAGTCCTTAATTTGGAGTATCTTGTTGAACAATAGCAAAACTTTTGAGATTATAGTAACACCAACTTCAACTAAGTAAAAACGATATGTATATTAAGCATTGATTAATACATTCAAGTCATTGAATGATTTAAGAAAATCAAATTGGTTTATATATTTGCATTTATCGGGTAGCATGAATATATTCCTCAAACCGAAAGCTGTGTATTATCAAAAAGAATAAATATGGTAGGGATATAATTAATAAGTTGAATTTTATTTTTATCCTGCATTGCTTGAAAATGCTAGTAAGGTTTTCAAGCAGTACCGTAATTAGCTATTTTTCTGTCCTGTGCAAAATTCCAAGTAAGTATTTTGTTTTATGTATAATAAATACAAATAAAAAAAATTAAGAATCCGTCATTTCATAAATTTATAATTCTACAGTTATATTTGAAAACTACGATGGTAAAATTTTTAAATAAATATACAGTGTGTCAGGCTAAAATGGGGGTACATGGGGATATTGGAAACGGTAATAGATACAAGATCGTTCAAATGGGGAAAAAGTTGCACATTTACGTGCTCATTAACAATCCGGATTTACATTTTCAAAATTAAGCCATTATATTATCGCCCGAGGGTGAAAACAAAACAACCATTGTAAAAGAAAAGACTTCTCACCCTCAGGCGATAATATAATGGCATCCCAAAAAAACCTAAAATTCTCAAAATGTCTTGTAATAAAAATTAATTGTAAAATTGAAACCGCGAATTTTGTTTTTCCGTACGCCCCCCCTCTCAATTTGTTAACACCAATTGTGAATTAGGCTTTCTTCCGAAGCTGACGTCATGCGCAAACTGAACCTTCATTTCGTTAGGTTACGTTTGTGTTCTTTCATTTGGTACAAGATTTTTATAGAAAAAAGGAAGTGACCATTTTGTAATTTGATGAAAACGCGTCGATTTCGTGACAGATACAATGAATAGGTAAATAACAATTATGTTAATTGGGGTAAAAATAAACAATAAATTAACGGTTTCTTTAATCTGTATCCAGTTGTTTGGTATGAATTTAAACATTTTAAGGAAAATGTTTCTTTACAATATGTGTATTTTTAATTTCATTAATTTATAAACTAATACTCAATTACAGTTTATCAAACGATCACAGCAATGAAGAATCTACAGAAGATAATGAAATGGATCCACTGTCTACAGAAAATGCTCGACAGCCCCGTATGCCAGTGAGCAACGAACCTGATTCTTCTGAAGATAGCGAAACTTCGCTTGAGGAGATTGCTTTCAACGAAGCATTTAAGGAAGAAGATAGTGTTACATCTGATGAAGAAGATGTAAATCCTGGTTATGTCTGTAGATGTGGCAGATGCACTTCTCCTGAAAGGAGACAGCAAATGAATGGTGATATTTTACTGATATTTGAGTCAGAAGATAGTTCATCTTCATATGCAGATGCACTTGCAGCCATTGACGATAGTAGTAGTAGTGATGAGGAAACGGATTGGCACGAAAAACTTCGTAACTTTTTCGGGCACTAAGCAAGTGTTTATATTATTTTGTTTCTCTTGAAAAGTATAAAATCTTTGTATTTCTAAAAATGTATTATATTATCAGTATTATTAAAGAATTATCTTAAAATACCTTTTTCTTCGAATATAATAAAAAGCAGTTCTTAAAGTTTTTTGTTCTGATTTTAAAAATTCTGATTAATGCATGAAAAGATTATTTCTTTCACTGAAAACAGTATCGACAATTGATGGTGTTTTAACTATTGCTTCAACTTTGATTTAAGCTTTTTGAATTATCAAGTTGTAGTATAATATTACTGTAATTAATAAGATTTTTTCTCAACTGTGTTCTTAGTGTAGCACAATTCAATCTCATCAAGATGAATTTTTGTCAAATTGTGTTATAGTTGTGGAACACTCTGGGATTGGTCGTAATAATCACCTCGTTTATTTTTAACAAAGTTACATGCATATGCACCTTGTAAAAGTTACAACTAACTCTGCAAAAAATCTTTGATAACCAACTGAAATTTTTTAATTACATGCTGTGCAGGTGGCCCAAGTTTGAAGTAAATGCAGGGAATTTCAAAAACTTAAGGAGCTAGAAAAAAGAAAATGATCTATTTTCTTCCTGCATTGGTAAAATCAAAATCTTGATATGTGCTTGTTTTTCGATTATAAGCAAAAATCAATTTAGTTAAATGTTTTAAGAACCGGTAGTTCTCGTTTTAAAAGTAATTATGGAAATTCTAACTAAATGAAAAAAAGAAGTGCAAACCTTGTAACAAGTTCATTTAGTTAGAATCTTTGTAATTACTTTTAAACACTAGAAACTAAAACTTATTGAACTGAATGCAAATTCACTATTATTTATAGTATTTCTTACCGAGTTAGAATTTTATGACACCTACCTGTCTTAACAAAGACCATTTCTCTGAACAAGAGCAAAGTGTCGACTTAACAGTAAATCCATAATTAAATAACTTAAGTGAACGGATGATGTTCAATTTAGTTTATTAGGGTAGGTTATTGGACACTTTTAATGCGTGTTAATTCTGGTGATTGAGCTGCAGATTCATAAAATCCAAGTACCGTAAGTTTGAGTATACTTTCAGTTTCTTCTTTTTGTTACTTTGAAGTAGTACCTAAATGACCGAAATGTAAACATTTAGAGTACTTTTTTTTTGGGTTTTCCTTTGTTATGTAACCTAGGACTATTAGAAGATATAAGAAAAATGTTACGTTGCTATTTAAAAAAAATGTTGATGACATCATCACTTTTTCTAATATGACTGGAAAATTACAAATACCAGTGTGAAAGGTGTAGTGTAATTTAAATCGCCACCCATATCCCAGCAATTGTATTATCGATTCTATTTCCATTATTACATTTAAATGAACCACACTGTATTTATTTATATTATGACAAATTATGCTTTATATACATAGGTCGAAATGATAATGTATGTTAGGTTAATAAATTAATTTACTTTAAAAATTCTTAATAGATAAATTATGCCATATATGTATATGTTTCGAGCATTACAAATTAAACTTAATCCTTCCTCAAGTGCTACAAATGATTACATAATTATAGTGTAGTAATAGATTTACCTTTTAATTGAAGAACTTTTATTTTTAAGATAAATTATGACTATGCTATAAGTCCTAGTTATATCTAATTATGTAATCATTTGTAACACTTGAGGAAGAATTAAGTTTAATTTGTAATGCCCGAAACATATACGTATGTAGTATGGTGTTATTAAATTGGTTTATTAATTGTGTAGAGGACATGTTTTATTTATTTTTCTTTATTCACACATGTCTACTTCCATCTAAAGAAATTTTTAGAAAAGTCATAAAAGTTGCAAAATCAAAATATTTACCCCATTGGTGAAATAGATAGGTATTTATAAAATCATATCAGATCATTATTGTTTTGTAAGTAATTGATTGTTTCTGTTCTTTACTTATGAGGCATGATTTTCTAACTTAAAATTTTCTTAAATTGTTCTAAGTGAAAATAGGTTGACATTATAAGTTACGATCCATGAATGAACATTTTATGTTATTACATATCTTCAAGATATACATACTTACTCTATGTGTTTACTATTTTCCGGAGAAGATAACTGAAGATATGAATTTTATTCTATTTGTCCAGGCACAGTGTATACAGGGTGGTCAAGCATGTTGGGCAGTTTAAAATAAAAACGATTGGAAATAGAAAAAAGATTTATTAACAGAATTTGATCAAGAAGGCGTCCTCTAGAACCTAGCACATGATCACTTTCATTTTTTCTTAACCCCAACTACGATATGTTTTAAATTACACCATATCTAGAAGGTGGCGTCAGTTGATATGAAAATTTATTCTTTTTATTGATATTTAATTACTTTGGACCCTTACATAATAATTTCTTCGAGTAAATCGCAAGATATGTAAAAAAGTGTAAAAATATTGATAGGTTATAATTTAAATGTAAAATATTTTGAACAATCGAACAATTGCATTGAAGTTTAATTTCTTTATCTGAAAGCATTGGTTTTGCTCAGGAATAATGCTTGTGTCAATTATGCACTGCCATTAATTGCTTGTTTGCTTGCTCTTGAACGAGTACGACTATTAAATATTCTAACCTAAAAGTGTTAGGTTATCTCATGTCGAATCTTAATAAATGGCAGCAGAATATGAAAGTTTGCTAGCAACCATCCATGAAGTTTATAATGCAGTGCCATATTACATAACCATTTTAGCATTATTACTATTATGTAAAATACAAAATATTCTTTTGATTTTACTACCCTCCATCATTCTTATTCCTTGATTTAAAGTCATAATTAAAATTTAAATAAAACAATATAGCTTCATCTGATTTTAACAAAAAGAAAAAAAAAAGACAAAATTTAAATTTAAATAATTTAATCATGAAGTGAGTATACAGAAAACTACACAATTTTGATTGCAAATGAAAATAATTAGAAAATAAAATTCTTAAGTATGTTACATTATTAAGAATAGAGTTCAAACTTTTTTTTTTCAAACAATAATACACATAGGTGATTCTGATTCTGTATATTATGCAAAAATATTTTTGGAAGAGCAAGTTGATTTTATTATGTTTAATTTAATTTTAATGTTTATGTGCTTTATACATACATTAATAAAAAAAACTTACAAATCTTACAAAGAAAATGATTAACTAATAATAGAACAGACGGAAATTACTAATTACTATTTAATACACTCGAAGTTAATTTTAATTCAACATTTCACTTTGTTGAACTAAGATGTCTTTAAGGTTGTAACCATGATGCACTATTTGTGGCATACTATCAGTTCTCTTCAAATTGCTATTCGATGCAGATTCCAAACCTGCTTTTATCTGCTTATCTAACCAGTCCACTCCTTGATACCAGATGGTCAACAATCCTATATTCTCCATTAGGAATATAACAGCAGGTTTACACTTAAGGAATAATTGAACTATAAGCTTAATGCAACAGTAGGCTCTCTGAGGATTTTTATTTGTAAGATCAATGATTGTATTGAGCATACCAACAGATTTCTGTGTTTTGCTAAAGAAATTTTCTAATCGAGATACTTGCAGGGAATCTGGTATTGATAAGATTCCAAGTAAAAGTGAGCCATAATGATCAACCATATCATCTTGGCAATCGATCACGTTTCTAAATAACAATTCCAAGGATGCCTTTGAAAACTGTGTATTTTCCCAACAGCAATATTGCAAAAATAGTAAGCATTCAGTTGTTAAGAGTATTTCTTGAGTACAGCAGCGAAGATATCTGTAAAATAAATTATACACCTAAATACTTCAGCAAAGATTTCATCAAATAAATAAATAAAAAAAATATATATTTTTATTGATACATATTTGGACAGAAAAAGTCAACTTTTTTTAGTTAACTTAATCTACATAATGATTTACAAAAACTGGACTTACTTGTTTTGGTCAAACAGCATTTCTCTAGCTTCATCTTCAAGTGGTAACAGGAATCCTTTGCCACAAGAATATTTATTAGGTTTAGTTTTAATACTACGACGTGCATGGGCAAATGTACAGTCGGAACTTCGAACTAATGTAAAAACTACACGATGTATTTCTACTAATTCTTCAGGTTTATATTTGACATTTGAGTCTAATCCTCCGTCTATAGCAGCCATCATAAAAACAGCAACAACGCTCGAGTCTAGCAAGTGTCTGACTCTATCTTCTCCTAAAAAACCAGTCAAGTTATTCAGTAAGTAGGAAGAAAATCCTACACCTACCTTGTTCTGCATACAAAAGGAAGAATTCACAATAAGATAATATAAAATCTGACTGTGACGGTATTTCTGGTAAGAGTTGTAATAAGTAGCAAATAATATGATGGCCCATTGTTGCGTTTGGCCTTGGGTTTGCAAGAACAGGGGGTGGGCAACAAGGTCCATCGTTATGAAGCAAACCTGTGAGTACAATTAGGATGTTTCTAAATGCAATTCTTACATCAATTACAGGACAATGCACTAGATATTCAAACATCGTTTCAGGAGTTCTGAAGAGTATTTTAAAAGTAAACCACATCCGTAGTTCGGCCGAACTTTGTAAATATAAACACAGTGCATCACTCCTAAAAAAGTACTAAGTGTTTTTGATTAGGTTTATTCGTAATATTGTACCGTTTTACCATAATACAGCTGGGCCGCGTAACTTCACTGCGGTACGCCAGCCTATCTGGAAAAGATATTTGCTTCCTATTTCCATACTTATCTTGGATGCTTCGCTAGGCTTTCCATAACCTGTCGTACTAATTGGTGGTACATTGTCATGGATAAGTTTTCTGATAAATGCAATGTACTCTTCTGTTAGTTGATTTGAACGGTGCATATATTGCATATCTTTATTTTCAATAGTTACTTGAGCTGCAGAATTTTTACCTGCACAATGATAAAACTTAGAAGGATTTTCAACCTTTATAATGATGTAGATCAAATTTTGCTAAATTTATAAAATTCAACTTGCAAAATAAAAGTAGCATTAACAATCCTGCTCTCCTTAGAGCACATGCCATATGAACACGAAATCGAGAAACAGATGTTTTGAAGTTTTCCCGAAAGCACTCAAGTTCAATATAAATGTAATCTACATGATTGGCTCTATTTTGCTTAAACCGTGCAAATATGGTAATTTCTCATGATAAATAGTTGATTTAGTGTATCAAAATACTAAAGTCATTGAAATCCCAAAATTTGCCTTTTTTGTAGATACGGCATGTGTTCTTAGGAGGGTAGAATTATGCTCACCTGGTGGAACCATTTCAGAAAACTTGTGAAAATCACGAGTATAGAATAACATATAGGCGCTATAGTTTTTCTTGCCAGAGGAGACGTCAAAAACTCCTCCAAAACATAATCTGCTTAATTCTTGATCACTTTGCAGGTTGACTTGACGTACTTGTTTATCATCGAATTGGAACCAATCATCATCTTTTTTAATATAAGAGTAATAGTGACCACCTACATTTTAAAATAATAAATCATTAAAAGTCATTTGTAATGTATGCAGGGTGTTTGAAAAACGTTTAAATATTTAAGGGACATATAGTACGACCAAAAACAAGTAAAAAAAGTCTTAACCAACATGGGTTTGCAAATCAACCGCAATCAAACGTTTTTATAAATTTGATTATTTTCAGTATGCAGTTTCAAAGAAACCACAACTTTAAGTAAAACATTTTGTTTTCATATGACATTTACATTATTAATCAGTTCGCAGTCTATTCATAAGCTGTTTCCTGCTGGTGAATTTATTTTTCTACGTCAATTTCCGATTTGCACTGCCTTATTCAAATGCTGTGTCGAAATGGAAATTTTCTATGATAATCGTGTTGTGTAGCTCTAAATACCAAAAACTACAAAAATTTACAAATACAAAAATCGCTCTTATCTTGAAAACGGTTGATTTGCGGACTCGTGTTCATAAAGACTTTCTTTACTTGTTTTTGGTCGTACTATAATACGCTCTTTAAATATTTAAACGTTTTTTTAACACCCTGTATATCAAAAGTAAAATTTCGTTATAGCATGCAACTGACTACCTACAAATTTGGTTTTTTAATGTAAAATTTTAATGACAGGATCAATATTTGGAAAATCTATGCAGAGATGATACATATAGCGTGTATTAAATTTTTACGTACTTTTTTGAAAAGATCGATTATAATTTTCCGAAATTTCCATTTCATCTAATCAAAAAAATATTACTCAAGTTTTTTTGTTTCTTTTCACATTAGCAATGTATTCTCTCAGTTTAGCTAGTTGGGTGTGAAACACCCTGTATTATAGAAAGGATGAAACTTATATAATGATGGAATGAACTAAATATCATAACCATTAATTCTGGTCTTTTTTAATTGTTGAAAACCTGTATATTAAAGGTGAATTAAAAATATTTATTTGTTGTGAATATTTGTTGGAGAAACATTTGTGAAAAATAGAAGCACATCAAAGGAAATGATATGTCGTTACAGAAAGTTTCTGAAATAAAAAGCTTATTTTCAAAGAATGCACTCGGTGTGGTCGAAAATAATTTTGGAAAATACAATCATTCTGTGCAGCTTTTCTTAGTAACATTTTTGGTGTTTCTACAAATACTTATGTTATTATCTAATTACAAACCGTTTGTACACCCTGTATAAATAACAATGAATGCAGAATGTTAAAAGCATTGGAGTAGGAAAAGCTTACTAACTACAATTTTGTTTTATTACATCTTACCTGTTGCTTCCCCACGATGAATGACGACTCCAGTTAATTGATAAGTGGTACAATAAGCCGCTTCATCAATATCACAGGAAATTACGTCTTCTCCTTCTCTCATTAGTCCTAATACAGTAAAAGGCAACATATTTAAATTACGAGGAAATTGGAAGTAGTCATTGGACTTTCTTGTGCCGCCTTCTGTGTAATCATATTCAAATCTTTTAAGTTGGATAACCAACGTATTTGGCAAATCTTTTATGATAAGTCGTTTGGTAGTAGCTACTTTTCTTTGACAGATTTCACAAAAATAGGCATTTTCCCCATCTAAGGTTTCCGCTGAAAAACAAGTATTTTTTTAAATTAATGCTATTTGCTAGTAAATACACATAGTTTATATTGTATGAAATATAGCAGCTGAGGAAAAATAAATGAATAATCTTCGCTTCCACGAAGTAAAACTTCACGAACAGCTGATATTTGTTGATCCCCACGGTCAATATTTATTGTATCAATGGAAATGTCATAGTGTGAAAGCATAAAATACTTGCCTTCGATGTATTCATTTAACGATGATATCAAACTTGTGTGATGTTTTATGTTCACGCTTAGGATGCTAAACGGTTCTTCCCGGGAATATCTATGCGGACATTCTTTGCAAATCTTTTGGTCAGAAAATGTCCCTCCTAATGAGTCCAAAAGAATTGGCGGACCATTTAATCTAAATAACGCTTCGTTCATGCAATTTATTAACAATAGATAAAAATTCACTGCGTCTTGTTGTTCTTCAAGTTGAATTTGCTCCCCTGTAAACAAATATTATAAAAAAATTCTACCACAGTTAAAAGTATTACCATCTATCTGGAAATGTTTCCAAAGATTATTTGGTTCATAATATTTCATTTGTGAGTATTTTAATTGAGTGAATATCTCCTTCACAATCTTAAATATAACTAAATTGTATCGGTCTTGGTCGAAATTTTCTGGATCAGCACATTCTTCAATTTCCACGTCTTGATCAGAAGGCACTTCAAATGCAATAATGTTATCACTAATGTTTTTTTCCATGAAAAGTTGTTGTAAAACGGCGTTCATATAACATGTAGCGCCTCCATTTTGCAAACCAACAAATCCATGTTGCTCTTGAGTTTGTACTTGAGACCCCTGAGTATTTTCCCAACCTGTCGTATATAAATTCCCATCTAAAATTTGTATGAAATAGTTAATTAGTCATAAGAAAAAATAGAACTTTCATTATTTTTACCCGAAAAGAATAAACTATCAAACTCCTTTGACATTAATTCATAATTCGGATTGCACTGATTACAAAGTGCTTTTAGTAAACTAAATGCTGCAGATTTTGAACTGGGAGTGTTACATACTGGAATAAGCAAAACATTTTCCGATTTTGAATCACCATCACGCAGAGCTGTGCTAGCAGGAAACAAAAACTTTTCTAACAAAACTCTAATAAGATTTCCTCCGCTTTTGCTTCCTATTTGCATCTTTTTATTACAATTAACAGAATCTACCAAGGTCTCTGTTAATCGTAGATGACCTTCCAATGGTACTGCATGAGAAACGGTAACGTTTTTTAGCCATAGTATCTCTTGATCTAACAACAAGTCTGCAATGTATAATTCTTTATCGCTTTGTATCATTTGACATAACAGATAAAACATCTCGTTTGCTGTAGAAGCGTATTTGTTGATTATTGGATCATTCACTAACGCAAACAACACATTTCTCACTTTTTGAAAAACTTTACGTTTTTTATCAGTACTAATAATAATTAATAGAAACTGTTGAGCTGTTGTCATTCTAAGCATATGGTTTGGGTTTAACAAGAGTAAATCACCAAGAAATACAGGCAGCATTTTATCGTGGCAAAGCAATTCCAAACTATTAGGATTTGTAAGCACTGCTATGCTCAAAAGTTGAACTGTTTTCTTATATAACGACAGATTCTCGAAATCAAGCACATTTTCTAAATTTGCAACGCAATTGGCATGAATTACCAGACTTGTTTCATGTAATAAGGAAAAGTTTCCACTGCTTGAAGCCCACAGCAGACGTATTAATTGTGTTACAGTAGTGTAGCTAGGAAGTCGCCAGGCTAGAGCTCGCTTGAGTAGCATCGAATTTTTTCCAACACTGGGATCATTCTCCAATAATCTTATTAGATCACTAGCTAGCTGGCGTGTAACTTCTAGTAAAGTCTGGAAGATATTAATATGCTTGTATATGGTACATTTTTGTATGTTTTTTTCAACTAAAAAGCTAAACTATGAGCAACAATTCAAAATTCTATTTTAGAACCAAGAACATATATCTCTGCGGAATACACTTTATGCCTCAGTTATTTTATTAATAGATTGCCCTGACTTTGCTTAGTTTATCCATGCATAATGATTGATTAATTTGTCATAAGAAAGAACATGTACTTACACAAATAAGCCATTCTGCAAGTAATTTGAAAAAATTGTTTTTTTTGTGGTATTACTCCAAATATGGAGCTCCAGAGGACCTATTTTCATGGGAACTTTTTTGCTTAGAATCCAAAAGGGAGATAATATAACAAGTATATGGAAATGACCTTTGTAATAAGGGCCATACATATAACTATAAATGAGATATTTATATTAGCAATGAATATTTTGTTAAAGTCTGAAATAAACACATTGCTGGGTTTTTGATATTTAGTAAAATAATCTTTTGGATAAATTTAAAAAGGGTAGCATTTTTTTTGTTGAATTTTTCTGTTGTTTAAACAAATTGTTTTTTATTTTATGTAAAAATATCTGATTGGTTGTAGATAACTACTGTAAAATGTAACCAATTTTAGACAATAACTGAGGCATAACATAGCTAAATAACAAAATCAAATTACTTAATAAACAAACTTCTACAAAGTACATACCATATTACTGTCATCTGGAAAAGCATTTTCCAATCCATTTTGCACAAATGTTTCAGGAGGTGATTTCTTTTTGCTACCAGTAGTGGATTCACGACTTGCCATTTCCAAAAGAAAGCAGATTGTTATTAAAATAAATTTACATATTTTTATAACTTCCAAATATATTGAACACCTAGTAGTGTTATCACAGTTTGGCAAAAAGTCTTTTCCGAACATGTTAAAGAACTGCAAGGTTTTTTTATTTATTATAAATTTGAGTCGAAATCTTTTGACATCTTCTTCAAGATACCGATTTGCAGGCATCAAAATGGCATATAAAGTTCGCAAATTGTACAAAATCTGTAAAAAAACAAAAATCCATTTAACTTTGTTTTTGAAAGTGTACTACAGAATAAAGTATAATGCAATACAAACAATCTTACCTCTGTCGGAGTTGTATTAAGAAATAGTATTTCAAAATTATCTTCAAAATATAAATTCCCAAATAAATCATAAATGAGCTCTAGAATCTCAGAATCGGAGGCTATTAGTTGTAAAGTTTCCATCGAATAATCTTGTAAAAGTGGGTGCTTTTGTCTACCAAGTTCGTGCAGCTGACATAGAAGAAGATGATAAGTTGGATTATTAGACATTAAAACACTAGGCAGTAGCTCCTCCAATGTAAGACGTGGATCATTCTCAACTTGAGTATTTGGATCAGGATCTATAACATTGACTTGCAAGACCTACAATTCAAAACTAGTTATAATAAAGATTACAAAAATAAATCACCAACTTACAGTTTTATTTTGAAATGAAATGTCACCAAACCTCCGTGAATATTCTTGTTTGTTCAAAATTCTGCCTTTATGAAACAGTTCTATTTTATAATTTGAACCTATCTTTTCTAAAACACGTGTTTGAACTGTCAGTAAAGTGTCATTTTTATGTGTAAGAATCTCAAAATCATTTCTATTAGTCGCATTTTGTAGAAACTGAATAATTAGAATAATGTCTAATTCTCTGCAGGCTCTATATAGAGGTAAGATGTTTCTTTCCCTTTGAAAGAGTTTATCATGCCTTTTGACATAAATGCAAAGTGCTTTTAATATGCGAAACATTTTTGTTAATTTCCAAATGTCGGTAACTTCTTCCATGGAATATGCATCGTAATGTTGCTTAAGCATATCATAACATTTTTTGATATAACTCTCATGTCGACTCAAAAGAGGTGTCGAGCAGTTAACATCGATATCAACACTAACATTTCCTAACAGTTTTATGGCGCTTGCAGAAATCACATCGCTAGTGTGGAGGATCATTTCCCATATATAATTCAATCCTATTAAATTAGGATGTAACACTAACACAGTATGTTCTTGACGCTTCATCATTTTTCGTACAACATTCTCAGCTATGAAGAATTCCTCAAAACATCTGAAACTGTTCATAGTAATGGTTGTAAGTGGGAGAGATAGAATTCTGACAAATATTTCATCTATTGTTGTTTCATCTGATTTTATTTCTTCTGATGCTAATTCTTGCAACCATTGTAAACAGACTTCTCGATCTGGAGGAGTCGGTGGATTTTCTACAAGGCAATCCCAGATTTGAATTGCTTCTTCTGAATGCATTACTACTTCCCCCTCTTTTAATATAAAACTATAAAAATGTACAGAATTATAAATTTAAAATAAAAAATACTAATATTTTTTTAAGTAGGTTAATAATGACAATTATTAAATTCACTATAGATGAGTTAGATAATCAAGTAAAACATGAAAGTTGATTGTGAAATTTCATGAGCATGTCTGTAATTAGTTTCATTAGGTATTTAAATACGTCGTTCTTACAATGTCAGTCATTGCTGGAATAATCATAGACGTGCCCACAAAATCCCACAGTCTCTTTATGATGATGGTTTTTGATCATACGTATTTTACATTTTAAAAATCTTACTATGTTTAAATAAATCTTTATTGAATGCTTCATTTTAACTAACTCATCTACAGATGTTTTTGTTGTTTAACAGAAATTTCTTAAATTACCTTAAAAAGCTTAATCGTTCATGTATCTGCTGAATATGGGTATAGAAACCATCAACCAACTGATCAGCATCAATAAGATGAGGATTGTCAGTCAAGCGGCTTCTTAAATCACTTGTGTATACAGCAAGCTTATATGTCATTGCAGCAACTATGGCATTTTCATTTTGTAGACTTTCAGCTACTTTTTCCCGAGAGAAAAGCTGTTGTTCTGCAGACATGCTTTCATTACAAGGCATGTAAGTTGCACAGAGTTTGTGCATTAAAATAATTGATGGAAGTTCCCAATTATTATTTTCTTTAAATTCTGTGACACACTTAGACAACCAATTATGTTTTGGCGAATCTGCACTGTCATCATAATGAAATTGCAGTATTGCCATAAATATATCAAATATATCGTTGATCTTAGCAGATGTTAAATCATCTCTATGAGATAGATCCCATAACAAGGTTAGCAATTTCTGAATGGTTGTTTCATCTAGATCGTTTCTTGATAGGACCAAAAATAAATCTAAAATTCTATTTTGATGTTGTACATCAGTTGGAGGCCAGAAGTTAAATAAACGATCTGATAACCAATCTACTTGAGGGATGCTTAGATGTGAAGCCAGCTTTCTCAACAAAACGTAAACATTTCTCACAATTTCATCCTGCTTTCCTAGTTGTGCTGACCATATTAGCTGTAAATATTCAACACTATCGCTTTCATGGGTAAGTAAAACTCTTGCAATATTCTCTAACTTTTCAATGTACGGCAAGTACTGTAATGATTCTGACAAAAGGATGTTCAATGTACTGTTATTTCTCAACCATGTCTACAATGAAAAAGTTAATAAATAAATTTAAGAAAAATGTTAAATTAAAATTAAATAAATATAACATAAATACTTTGTTCATATTAATAATTTGTGAAACCAAACTGAATAGTTAAAAAACTGATTGTGAGATGTTAAGATATGATACATGATTTATCACAACAGATGTGTTAACACTTAAAAAAGTACATAAATAAAAAAATTAGCTTCACAGGTTTGAATATGTATGAATAAACAATAATAGATATTAGAACTTACACTTGAAATAAAATATTAACAAAAATGAAAAATACCAAGTTGAAAATTAAATGAATATGAAGAAGCTGTGATATAATTTTGCATGTCTATTATATCAAACCAATATGTCTTGACTATAATTAATTCAACTTGTAGAGTTGTTAACTTAACTTCTAAGGTTTTTTTTATTATGTATTACACTAGAATTAATTTACTAGAAAATATTTAACAATATGTCTTTGTCTTGCAGTTTTTGGAAGCATAAATGGAAAAGAGGGAATATACACAACAGCTATAAATCCAAGAAAAACTGCCAAAAGTGTTCGTACAAAGATGTTGGATG
Organism: Ignelater luminosus; assembly: GCA_011009095.1. Lineage (NCBI taxonomy): Eukaryota > Metazoa > Arthropoda > Insecta > Coleoptera > Elateridae > Ignelater > Ignelater luminosus. The sequence continues at coordinate 175,993 of VTPC01001554.1, forward strand.
CATTTTAACCCACAAATATGGGCTAAATATTATAACTATCAAGATGATGAACATCCGTATGTATTTAAAAATAGTAATTTTATACAGGATGTCTCCAGATCGACTTAACAATAGGTGTTAAAGACAAAAAATTTTCGAGTTGAAATCTAAGCCTGTGGGGATCAGCCCTGCTTGATTAGAAACTAACTTACGCCATATCTTTATTTTTGAAAAATCAAGTAGGCTTGGATAGGCATCAAAAACTTATTTTCGGTGTAGGTAAAGTACCTTTTCCGTGAGACGTATCGAAAAATCTTATAAGCAAAAGTTGTTTAGAATGCAAATTTATGCCCACATACCAAGTTTGAAAACAATTGGCAGAATTTGGTTCTTTTCAATTCCAGGAAGGTTTTCGCTATGTAACTGCCACAACTTTAAAGTTCGTCTTGAAAAATGTGTTCAGTCAGGTGGCAGTTACGTAGAGTAAACTTTCCTGTAGTCTGTAATTAATAATACTAACAAAATTTATTGTTTTAAATTTACTGTTTTGTAAAATTTAAAAATCAAGGGAAAAATCAAATTGTGCCGATTATTTTCAAATTTGGTAAGTGGGCATAAATTCACATTCTGAACAACTTTTGCTTATAAAATCTTTTGCTATGCCCCACGGAAAAGGTACTTTACCTACACCAAAAATAAGTTTTTGATACCTATCAAAGCCTGCTTGATTTTCAAAAATAAAAATATGGCGCGATTTAGTTTCTAATCAAGCAGGACTGATCTCCACAGGCTCAAATTTCAATTCGAACATTTTTGTCTTTCACACCTGTTGTTGTCGATCTGGGGACACCCTGTATATACAGTGTCTTTTTTTACAGAA